>KV441647.1:0-130028 GCA_001644535.1 Pyrenochaeta sp. DS3sAY3a | reverse complement strand
CATTACGATTATCACATTACGATTATCACATTACGATTATCACATTACGATTATCACATTGCGAATACCACATTCACCATACCAGTCACATAACCAAGATGCATATAAACCTCCCTAAGCCCCACACATCCCTATCCTCCATCAAGCAATCAAGCAAGCCAAAGATCCCAACCGAAATATCCAATCCATCACTCTAATAAATTACCCATCGACTTGACAAACCCCACAAACACACATAGATAAATTTGTACAACAGTCCTCTCTAAGCCAGGTCCAAGCCAAACATGTCAGAACCCCGCCGTAACAAGGACACCCAGGCCACATCCTCCTCCAACACCAAGCCAGGCGCTGCAAAAGCCAACACAAGTACTACACGAACCAAGTCGGCCCAAGTCGAGGTATGCAAGACGTGTAAGCGGCCGCTTGTCTCGGCGACAATCGGAAAGGTTGATTGTAAGGACTGTGGGAGTGTGTTTTGGTAGAGAGATGGAGTGAGAGAGGGAGGAGGTGGGGCGGCAAAAATGAGGGCTGTATGAGAGGTGGACTCGGGGAATGATAGACACACTGATTTTGACTATGTGTGTTGGAGGGTATCACAAGTGACGCACTTTCCAAGTATCTCCCTCTTCACAATACACGCATGGCTCATCTCCCGCTCTACAGAAAAGCCAGCACTTTGTATTGCTCTAAATATTGACGCCCGCAGTCACTCCGCAATTCACATCCCAGACTTCAATTCCATATCACAAAACATCACACTTAGCATACCCATCACCTAACCCAGACGCATATAAATCCCCAAACAATCTGCACACCTCCCTCTCTCCCTCGATCCATCAAGCAAGCAAGCACGCAAACAAGCCACTAAACCAAATAAATAAATCCCAGGCCCAGCGTCCGAATCAAACCCAACATTATCCCACAAACAACACTCCTCCCCATCCCTCCCACCAAAATGTCCCACCCCCGCCGCACCAACCCCCCCTTCCCCCTCTCCTCCCGCGACAAGTACGCTCCGCCCTCGAACGCCTACCCAAGCGCTGCACCCGCTAGTGCTGTGCCGAAGAAAGCGGACCAGGGGGGTATATGTAAGACGTGTAGGCAGTTGTATGGGGAGGCGACGGCGCGGAGGGGGGGTTGTAGGGAGTGTGGGGTTGGGGGGTTGTAGATGGGGGTATAGAGAGGGAGGGAGGGGTGGAGGGGGTGAGGAATAGGCAGGCTGGTTCTGAGCACATGTATTGGAGAGATTTATGGGAAAAGTGTCACATGGTTTAAATATACCACAGACAGTTAATCGAATGTTTGATTGAAGTACAGTTGGTGATTGTAGAGCAATGAGTCAAAGCCACTAGTGATATCACTCTTCGTCATCCCAACTCTTCCTTCAAAACTCCATCTCAAACCCCTTCAAATCCCATCCCAACTCTTCCTCTCCGCCCCACCCTCCAGGCACCAGCGCACCAACGCACCAGTGCACACGCCCAAAAACAGCTACACACGTCCCCAGCAAACGGGAAGCGCGCGTGCCTTCTCCCCACGCGCAAGCGCCCATATCCCCAAAAGCCCAGTATACTCTTACAGTATATAATCTATTAGCGGCAAGAAATTCCCATCAAGAACCCGCGAGCACAGTTGTCAGAGAGGAAAGAGACACGGAAACTTCAATCCACACCTGACTTCGCCTGCCCGTTCGTTCGAAACCCGCGGGGGGAAACAATCACCTTTATGCAGCGGAATTAAATAAATTTCCCGGATAGTCAGTCCATTGCAGAAGTAAAAGTTAACCGAAAACCAGGCTGGTTAAAGTGAAGATAATATACCACACCAGCTGAGTTTCAGGTCGCGGTTGACAGCCGCGCTTTTTTGGAGTTTTTTTTGGAGTGGTGGGTGGTAGGTGGGTGGTGGTGAAGGTCGGGTGTTGAGTACTGTGGCAGGCAGGCATTGTGGAGTTGTGTACGCTTGTTATCAGCGCGTGTAGTTATTATTTTTTGACTGCAATAAGCTACAGAAGTCTTGAAAAGTAGGTAGGTAAGTGGGTATTTGTTGCATTCAATCTCGAGATTCACCATTATTCCCACTCGGCTGTTCCGCAGAAGCAACCCAGGAGCGAAACGATTCCAAAACTGTTAAAGTATATACCTCATAATGCCGAAGTCTTAAGGAAACTCTGAGTCAATGTATTAAGAATACTAATTCATTATTGCAATCACAGTTCGTTCATATATGACTGACTACACCCATGTATCAACTTTTCCCACACCCAGACAAGTACTACACTCGCCTCCCACAGCTCCAACACGCACTGACTCTCAATAGCAAACACACCCTCTCACTCATCAATTAGGCATCTCGCATCCTCCACATTCCAAGCCACCTGTTGTGTACATCAAGGCCGCGCCGCACGCCCAGCAGTCTCCGCAGTTCACTCCCTCATTTAGATGTTCTTGGGAATTGGAGGAGGACGATGAGGAGCAAAAGAAGGAAGGGCATATTTTGTCGCGGTTGTTATTTTGGATGTGTGTATCGTCATTGTTGGATGCAGTGTGAGTGCCTTTGGCATTGAGACTTGGGGTTAACATGGTGTGGGATCTGGAGTGCATTTCACTTCAGTTTCGGTTTGGGATAATGTTACCTATGTAGATGGTGAACTGGATGCTGAGCATTTGAGAAGAGTCGTTTGAACAGATATTACGGGAGGGGACAGGGTATTTAGTGCATGTATGTAGATGTATCATTCACATCACTACCTAACTAGCGAAGTGACATTATGATTCGATTATCTTTTGGCAATGTCACACTTTGCCCCATGAAGATATTAACCTTTTCCAGTAGCTGAGCATTTCACATGCTGTATGCAATGATATTCGAATTATAATATTCCTCAAAATATTACAAGTTCAATTTCTAGATGCTTGTTCTTCACCAGCACAGCTGATGTCTTCGATGATGTGACGTGGATCATCTACTTCAAGTCACGGGAACTATTCAAGGCCTGGAGAGCATCAAGTTTACATCGAATACTGCACATAGACAACATGTTTGTAATCACCGAAATAGTATCGCTGGACTGTCTGGTTCAAAGTGAGCATACCTCACGCATCGTAGTATACCTGAGTGCTCTTCCTAAAATAAAGACACGCCATAAAGTTCGACATAGCCGGTCTCTCCAAACGATACAAACTTTGATCTGCCTACTGAAAGCATATTAGACCCGGCATGCGCCCCAGGCCACGTATATCGTTGCCATCTTCTAAGCTTAGTGATGTTACACGGATTTCCTGAGCCCTAGCCGGTGAAGTTCAATGGCACTTGCCATGCGCCGGGTACCTCTGATGTAAAGACACGCATGAGACATGTTGAGCTAAGGAGATGTTGCAGCTCAGTCTAGTAAGATCGCCATACGTCACTTCTAGCTGTGTTGGTCAGTTAGACTTGCATGATACATATCCAGCTCTCTCCACTGGAAACATGAAATACAGCAAATCATTCCCGCGCATAGAAACATTACACAAGGCTCTGTGTCTATCAGAACCGGTGAATAATAGTCCAAGACTTCGGCAGCAGTGAGCAGACAGCAGTGATAAGACTAGTCCGTACAAATGGACACCGTCCACGTAGATACCCGCTCACCACACTGTCTGACCCGAACGGTCAAATCCGCAACTCAAAGCATCCATACAATACCTAGGTAGTTCAGTTATCCCGAGCAAGAAAAAAAGGGCACTACCAGTCGTCACAACCCGCAAAGGCTGAAACACAAGAACCACCCAAACCGGTGAATGACACCTGAGACTGGAGCAATGAAAAGCTCCAAACCAGGAGAGAATAAGAAAAAATAGGCCAGCGACGCAAGGCCATCCCACCTGCATACTACGTAGCAAACCTACCTACCTACCTACCAGTCGGCCCCCATCCGCCCGAGCTGACTCAAGGCAAGTTCAATTCGTCCCTCCCCAAAGGCTCAAACACCAGTACCTACCTCCGCAGAGTGTACAACCCCGAGTCTCTCTTGCCAACACCCCCCGCGTCAAACCAGTGCCAGCAATTCGCCAAAGGCGCTCGCAAAGCAGACAATGGGCTTGCCGCCTCCTGCAACCTGCAAGTCTGACCAGCATATTTGTCATGCGAAGAAGCAGAAAAACGCTGCAAAAAGAAAAAGCAAGCTGCAAGGCCCCTGCGCGCAAACGAGGAAAACGTTCCTCTTCCTGCACAGTGATCAGCGATGGGGGCTTGTTGGTGGCTTTTTTTGCGTGCAGAGGTCTCGTGGCCTTGTCGCGCCGCCATATTCACCGATCGTGTGGTGCACTAGCCGTGGCCGTGGATGTCGACAGTCGACTAAGCCCTTATCGATAGGACCAGGGGAGCATAGGCGACCAGACGAGCCTATGAACCTGCCTACCCAGGAACCAACTCAGCCTAGACAGGCAGATATACTTTGCTGTGCCGCACAGCTGCGTGTTGCAGCAACCACGCACCGATGACGAGCAAACTTTGGGCGCCGCGCTGGGCTCACGCAGGCTCTCACGCAGGCTTCACGCGGGTCTCACGCTTAGGTGCGATCCCAGCACTACGGCTGCTGGGTAGGGTTTCCACTCGTGGGGAGCTGCCGTACACCATGGTCAAGAGCGACTTCGCCGTAGAGAAGCCGGTGGTGCTGGTGTTAACCGAGTTTACCGGTGAAGGGAGTGCGTGGGAGATGGTGAAGGTTTCTTGGAAACTTTGTGATTGAGAGATGTAGAGGCTGGAGCTGAGTGAAAGCCCCCAGATAGATGTATACTTTTCTCCAAGGCAATGAATATTAGGTCCTCTGGTGGGCTTCAATGCTCTTGTTTCCTGACAATCTCATTGCCATCTCCAGCGCAACAGGATCTCGCCTTCCCCGTTCTCTGCTATTTTTGACCAGAAACCTGGAGTGCAGTTGGTCAAGATGCAAGTGTATGTACCTCGCCGCGATTGCGCTTAAACGCTGAGTCTATCTTGCGCCTTCAACGCCACTTCACGAGTCATCTGTCACCCCGCGGAAGGAAGCGACCGGGAATAGTGTAAGTATGGATTGTGCACCTCGTCTCGTGGCGGGGCATGGCCTGACAAGACAAAGAACACTCCTTCACTACTGTACCAAACTGGCAATTGGCTGCATGTGTGCGCTGAGCGCATGCAAGGAACCAACGGTGAAGGGCCCTGCTCGGCTGTGAATTTACCCTAGAGATCAACAACAACACGCGGTGTGCTAGGGAACATGCATCATTGGCAATCGGTGAGACTTTGTTGTGTACTATGGTAGGCTCATGTACCGAAGGAAAGCGATTGTGTTTTTTGTAATCTGACGGGCTGTGATCGGTGACTGCTATGTTGCGTCCCAAATGTATGCCCTGGCTGATCTGACAATGCGTTCTTTTTTCTTCATGCAGAGTAATGAAGTTTAGGAGCCGCAACGCAAGATAGGCTTCTGACATGCATTCGAAAACGTGGGACCGAGTGAGTAGCTGTCGGCAATTCCTACCAGAGACAATAACCACGTAGATTGAATTGTGCTACAGTGGTAGTCGCTTTGTTGTGTTGACATGTTAGTGTACACCGGGTCCTCTCTTTCTTTCACAGTCCAGGGGCTAGTTCCTTGACACAGTGAACGTGAGCAGCAGAGACTTTAGTGCTGAGAGGCTTCCCGTCGTCGTCAGCGAACGAGTGCTGCGCTGTCCAATGGAAGCTGTCTCCAAGGATGAGAGGGAAAGGGACGGGCACTCCGTCGCGGGAATGGAGGGGTGCGAACGTTATCGGTGGTGGCGCTGTAGCCGGCGTTGCTTAGCCAGCCATGAGCCCCATAACAACTCAGCTCAGATGCATTTGGTGCTGGCAGACGAACTGTTAGCGGTGAACACGCAATCCATGTTGCCGCATCACCCATCACGATCTGACGATTGTGCGAATGGGGACGGAAAGAGGCTGATGTGGCTTCATGTCTTTATTCGTTGACGCGAGCAAGCGATGTGGCAGACTCAGCTCGATTGAGTCCTGAGGAATGCAACGTCTTGTGCATAACGGGTGATTCGTGCCTTCATCTTGCCTCCCAGCAGCAGCTCAGCTGCGAAGAATGTTCCTGCGTCTCGGACTGCATGAGAGAGTAGTCAGAGTTTCACATCTTGGGGTTGGGTGTAGAGGGCAGGCATGTGGTTCGTCCGGGGAAAAAGCGGGCATATGGACTAGCGAGCGGAAGGCAACGGAGGGCAGAACGCAATGCAAAGTCTGGGAGGCCATTTGAGTGGTATTCAGCTATATTCCGTAATGAGATGGGTTTTGTTGAGAGTACGTGGCTCTGTTGTAGGTATGCTTTTGCTCGTACGGGGCACTCTCTGCTCGCTACACAGTAACGGATACATGGCACTGGGTAGAGCTTAACAACAGTAGATTGAGCCGACCCACGGATAGAGCAACTGGCCAGGCCCACCTGGATGCGCAATTTCCTACGAATGCTTTTTCACATTCGTGCTGCGTGGTAGACCGAGAGGCGGCTTTGGGCTTGAGGACACCGTGACGACGCACATCACAGGTATCAATACCTAAATTACATTGCACGGATATGAGGCCCGTCTGTGAGGTTTGAAGGAATGATTGAGTCGTATTCGAATAGGGCAGGTCCAAGTGTGGCTCCTTGGCTGTGATTGGCTGGAATAGTCAGCACGCTCATTGCTGTTCCCTTTTGGGCATTCAGGAGAGGCTTAGCATCCGGAAATTGCCAATCTCGCCGTGCCCAAGAAATCAAAAACAGATGTAGAAACGAGATTGCGAATCTCGAGCCCTCTGTGCCTGTTCCTGGCTATGTTGCAACGTACACTTTTGGAACAAAGGGCAGGCCGGGTCTCGAGTTGAGCCACAGCCGCTATGAGTGGTTCTCTTTGTTGTGTGGGTGAAGAGACGCAGGGCTCGAGGACGTGCGCCATCGAATTTCCTTTTGACAGTGACAAGCAACGCTGCGGACACCAGTGGGCGCATCGACCCAAGCTCGCTGACACTTGGAAGCCAATTGACCGGCGCGGGGAGGCAGCGTGCCGTGAAGCCCGTTGCAAGTTTGGCGGCGCCGACGTTTTGCGAACCGTAGTTGAGCAAAGACAACAAAGAGCAGCGGCGTCGAGCGATGGGTGGGCACCCAATTGGATCATATTCTATGCCACAGTGGACCTGCTCGTGTGGCTCAACGAAATGCCGTACCCAGAGCTAATGGATTTGGCTCTGAGCCCGGCAGTGCCCGATGGAGGTCACAAGTGAAGCCGTGGTACACGCTATACTCCACAGTTCGGGCTGTTGTGCCGACAGTGCAACCTTCGGCGGCGCTCCGTGGTCGTGTTTTCGTGTCCTTTGCAAAAATACGCATCTCTGTCGGGCCGTCTGGCATAGTCCTTGGAGACATTGCAAATGAAAGTGCTGAATATTTACAGATTTTGCTGGCTAGGGCAACAGCACTAAGCAAACCCTGAAGATCATGGAGCTACTGATCATCTCCAGAGACCAGGCCGTCCATGCTATGACGTCGGAGAATAGCAAACAGTCAGGATGGCCTGGCACATACTCGGTAGAAAACTTGGATAGTGTCTTGAGTGTACAGATTAACAATACTTCTCGTTTAGGTAGGCAAGCGTGGCTTTTATTGAGATGCTCTAAAGCATTATTGCGTCAATAATTCAAGCAAATGCCATAGAATCATGCAAAGATAGTGACTAGATGGCAATCGCAATCGGAAATCCACACCCATAGACTTTGGAGACTACAAGCCAAGCAGGTAGTAGTACAAGCCTAGAATGCTGTGGCGGTTATGAGACACATATGGCGCCGACCATCATGCATCCTCGAGGGCCAGAGCATGGAACCGCCCGTCTTGGTGCGCATCGAGGTTGCTTTGCACGGCATGCTGCAGCGCTATGTGTCTGCAGCGTTATCTCTACATATGCAAGCACAATACAAGCAGTATTGGCCTGCTTAGTTTAGGTACGATGGAGATACGTAGGTTTGCCGACTCTTAATGAAGCCCACACCCTGGCATGCAACACTTGAACACTGGCGCCCACATGGCCAGCGGTGCTCGCAGCAAAGTGTGCAGGTCAAACAGCAGCAATGGTTGCTTCTTTGATCCCGCTTCTCCGCAATTCGTCTATCGCTACCTATTTATGGGTGGCGAGGCCGAGCGTGTTGCTGCAATCAAAAGGGAAAGGCTCTGAGCGAGAATGGCGTCGGCTTGCCCCTGCATAGCTAGTCGGATCCCAAACGGGCGTCGCTAGTCGATTGGTCGCCAGCAGCGGAAGCATATCAAATCTCGAAGCTTGGCCAAATTCCAAGCGGGCTGGATGGCCCCACCTCAAACGGGTGCAGTGAAACATCTCGGTGCCAATCTCATGTGTGTGTGAAGGGACTCGAGGCCGAGCGCTCGGGCGAGCCGGAGGCAGCGGACAGTGAGGGTGCGCACGAGGCTCCCGGGCAGGTTGACGGTGCAAAGTCACAGTGCAGCGGAGCCGTCGTCGCTGAGATGTTTTGATTAACTTAACTGCCTCGCCTTGCAAGCCCGAGCAGGCCTTGCAGGGAAGCAGCAGAGGGCGCGAGAGGGGTAGGCCCGCTTCCGGCAGGCAGCCAAGAAGATCTGGAGATGGACAACTGGAGGCATGCATCTCGCGTGCAGCCCGCCTCAGCACTGAAGACTGGTCGCGCCGCGCAAGGGCTTGCTTACTCGCCGCGTCGACCAGACGCTGCCCGGCACCAACGGGCAGAGGGCGAGAGCCGCATGCAGCGAGCGGATCATGGACAGCGCAGAGGACGGTTTGCAGCGCTCCGGCGTGTCCTCTGGCGTTGGCACTTGGATGCAGGTTTGTAAGAGCGAGTGGATGCGGGCTTGGCGCTCATCGAGTCCCACCCAGCGTTCTCGCACGGCGATTGGCCGGGCGGCGCAGGCGTGGAATTGGCTCTGCCTCAAGGTTGCGCAGACGGCCATTCGAGCAAATTTGCAGCCTCATCATGTGGGTGATGCTCAGGAACAGCCGCGCTGGGCCCGCCCGACGCAGGCCCGCAGCAGGCCGCCGCGGCGACGCAGACGGGCCTCTCCCAGCAGCAGCACACGAGAGAGAGCCCAGCGGCGACGGCGAGAGGACGCCGAGGCTGCGTGTAGCGGTGGAGCAGCAGGAGAGCATCGCAATAATGGGGAGACAGCATGGGCGCTGGCTCGGTGCAGGGGTGCGCGCCACGAACTGCGATGCCCCTGCACAGCTAGGTGATCCGTGCTAGCGCGGCAGGCATCCTGGCAGCTGGCAGGAACGACCGACAAAAGCGAAGGGCCGCCCAGGTGCCTCTTCTCTCACCCACGCCCGTTGTCTGCACCACCACCTCTCGCCGCCGCTCCCCTCCGCGACCCCTCTCGACACCCGTCTTCCTCTCTCTGGAGCCCATCGTCGCCCTCACTTCCACCTGAGGCGGCGTGCGGCATCTGTCCGCTCATTTCCCCGTCATTCCTTAATCCTGGGTGTACTGGCTTCACTCAACCCGACTCCCCGGCCGCCAACCGCCGACCGCCTGCCCACCACTCTTGACTTATCGCACCTCTGCCATTTGAACTATACCGTACGCCGTCATTCTGCCTCGCGTCACCTGCTCCCTCGATCCTGCAATCTGCTTTGCTGACCTTGTTCCGCGGCAGCAGTAATCGCGTCAGCACTTTGTACCTCGAGAAGCGCTTGTTTCGTCTCACTCCCGCTGTGCTCATACTCGTAGCACCCTGCCTATCCGCCCTGCCAACCAGCCTTCACTCTCCCGGATCCGGCACGCTGTCCCTGGATCTCGACTGCACCAGGCACGCCCTACAGACCAAGCGTTCTTGCTGTGCCTCTGCTAGCGGCGTCATCCCTAATTTTGTCACGCCTATCCACCCCAGATCGCTGCACCTAATAGCGGCAGCTAATACACTACACTCACACAATGGCTCAGATTGCCCTGCCACGACATCAGGCTACACAGTCGCAATCGGCGGGTGTTGGCTCACCGCTCTATCAACGTCGCCAGCAATCCAATGTCGACCAGATTGAACTCATTCCCAACCCAGAGTTCTCGTTCCCTATGCGAGGCCCAGAATTGGCTGCCTCCCAGCCGATACCCATCAACTCGCGTCCCATGTCGCTCCAGGCATATCCTACCGGCCGCAGAGGGTCCATGCCGCACCAGAGACTGAAGTCTGTTAGTGCACTCCCAGAATTCTCGTTCAACCCATCTGGCTCTGCACCGGCCACCACAGGAGCATCGCCGCCGCAGTCACCGTCTGCGTTGTCTGTTTCGCCCTCGAAACCGATTCACGGAGGACACCGACGAGGGGGAAGTGAATTCATTGGTGGTGGAACAACATTGATGAGCAGCAGCCCCACGAAAGGAGATGGTATCCTCCCTCCTCCGAGTAACGCCCTACGCCCAGGCCCTCCTGCAGGTCGTCGCGGACACGCCCATCGTCGCTCCGGTGCCATCTCGTCTCACGACTTGTCTTCGATTATGAACCCGCCTGCCCCGGCTCGAGCTGGTAGTGCACCTTCTACACCTTCAGAGGGCAATGGCTTTGTCTTTGGTCATTCGTTCAATCGTTCGATCTCGCAGCCTTCATTGCGAGATACGAGTGCTGATGATGACACCACAGCGCGACCACCTTCAAGGGCGCGAGTGGGATTTTCTGATAGAATCGAGTACATTCGCCCACTCTCCACAATCTCGTCCGAGACAGAAACATCATTGTCTACTTTCCGGGGACATTCGGCAACAAACAGCCTATCTTCAATCGTCGGAAGTAGCCCACAGGCTGCTCGTGTGGGTCGACCACTGAGCACAGTAGAAGATGAGGGGCGACCCAGCACCGCTGGAGCCGTTTTGGATAAGTTTATGAGCAGCCCACTCAGCGGAGAGCCAAGTGATCGAAAGCGTCCCATGTCTGCCATTTCTCCAATGTCGCCAACAGCTCCTGCTTCACGAATTCCAGCTAAACGACGGGGCTTTTTCCGCTTGGAATCACGACGAAGTGACAACTCGGTGCCCACTCTCCCTACTAGTGCATCTGACCCGGCACTTTCCAAGTCTCTCGAATTGCCTCTTGATTCTCCCAGCGTCGACGACGATGAATCTGTTGAGGAAGCCGACAAAGGCAAAAGCGCATCTCGGAAAGCGCATCGCAAACCTCGAAAAGTGAAATCATGGGCTAATTCGATCATTCCAAGGAAAGGCAAACATGGCAAGAAATCGAAAGCGAGACCAGCGACTCCTCCAGCAAATATGTCACTTGATGCAGAGGATACGGACGCATCTGAAGATTTGGATTTCGAGCCAAATTTCGACGATGACACCACGGTGACGATTGTTTCTCCAACCGAAAGCACAGCTCCAGAGATCAAAATCGAGAACGACTATGCTTCTTGGCAACCTCGTCCATTGAAACGTGTAGACTCTGACATTATGAGCCCCATCATTGACCTGGATGCTGCACTCGGACCTTTCAACACGCCAAACGGGTCCAGCCCACACAATCAACAACGCGGATTCTCAGCCCATAGGCGAGCAATGCACAGCGCAAATGGCCTCGCACCCAACCATCGAAGGACCGAGAGCGCACCTGAACTGGTCCCATTCGAGCACCGAGCTACCACGGCTGCAAGCGCTGCTCCCATGGCTGATGTGTTCGAGGAGGAGGAACCAGAAGAAGAGCCGACTATCCCAAGACGTAATTCGGATTCGAAGTCGGCGTCCATTGTCGAAGACGTCGAGGAGCCCAAGATTTCCGTGGTCGAGGCAGATGCTAAGCAGGAAGGCGTCGGCATCAACTGGAATTTCAATGATGGTCTTGGAATTAAGCGAACCCAGAGAGGCTTTGAAGTCAGCTCCTCGGAGCCATTGTCCCCTCGGGCGACTACCCAGGACATGTCAACTGAGCATAACACTCTCTTCCGAGAACCTAGTCCCGTGGAGGTTGTGGAAGATTATGAGGAACCTCGAACTTCATCATTGACACACTCTTCGGACTCCACTGTTACTCCCCAACCGCCATCGGATGAGATCAAGGAACGCCAGCCTGTCATGAACCTGTCACTCCCGCTCCCTCAGCAAAGCCTCATGACACCTGATACTGTCACATCTTCTTTCCCATCACCGGATTACCGTTCAAGCCAAATCTCCTTTGACACTCCTCGTGTAGGCACTGCAGCCTCGTCGATGTCCGATTACCCAGTCATGCCATCTCCTCGTTTCGGAGAGCCAGGACCCGAGCTTCGCGTTTCGGTAGATGATGTCCCTTCTCTAACTTCATCACGATCAACTATGACTAGCGCCATGCACAACGTATATCCTCTAGCTAGCCCTCGCAGGCCTGGATATCGTACGGCATCGCTTTGCTCTGACCCGAGTGAGGCAGAGTCTCGGCGCCGCAAGCGTTCTAGCATTGCGAGCCTGTCTCGGCTTATTAACAGCTCTTCTTTCAATGAGAGGAGTAAGTTGTCGATAGAGCAGCGCCCACAGTCTGAGTATTTGGAACCCGCCAAAGAAAAGAAGAAGAACAACAGGTTGAGCAGGTTGAAATTCTGGAAGACTTCCAAAGAATCATCTTCCTCCCGACCCACCTAAATACCACCTAAAGGGTCGAAACCCCATCTTTACCGCCACCCGGCAGTCCCCCTAATCCTACGCCTCATATCTTGTTTCTGAGCAGACATGCTGAACAACGACATTATGGCTTCGCTCAATTATCGAGCTCACAATTACACTATCCCTTTTCGCATGACACGGAGTTCAACAGCGAATGAATGTTTAATGGCGCATTACACCTGCGATGCATACGCGAACCGGATTACTTTTCTTACTCTCGTTGGACTAGCATTTTCCTTACTTTTTGCGAGCACTGGGAGGATCGCTATCTAGAGGCAGTGATCTACCATTTGTGAAGGACACTGAACATCATCTGCGATACCTTGACTGGTTCTCTTTGCGGCGGCATGCAAACACCGCATCACTCATTCTATTTCCTTTATCGGTGGCAAAGTGCTTGATTATCTCGATTGGAGATATTGAAGACAATGCCTTTTCCTTACGCTGCCTCTTGGCAAGCAATGCACGACAAACGTTTCTCTTCTCTACAATCCTTCTGTGGATGGCGGAAATCTCTCCCGCATTTCACGGCCGCATATATTTGCATAGTTGGGTGATTGAAGGGGAAGCTGAGCAATCTTGCTGGCATCTAGCCAAAAAAAAACCTTGCGAATACATAACTGGTTGAGCCATAGAGGCTGCAATCTTGAACAATCAACTCTTCATCAGAACAAAACCATCCTAGTCTTATCGTGTTTGATTGTATCGTCTAACTCTCGCCTTGAAACTTTTATCTAGCTCACTGCATGTACAATTGCATTGTCGATATGTGCGCGACACGTCAAATTTCGCTTGAGCAATACGTGCCTGGTACTAAGATTACTCGGAGCCTGTCTTTCGCTTCCACTCCAAAATAGATGAAAGATGTTCAAGATGCATCTTCGTCCCGCTCCTCTTCATCTAATCGTTCCCCGGTTCCGCTGCTTACCCACGCGCCCCTATACCCCAAACTCGAGGCTTGCAAATAGTAGCTCCGGGACGGAACCATTATACGTCGTAATCTTGATCCCGACGACAGCAGCTCAAGGCAAGTATGGTACGGGCGAGGGCACGGGTGTACCTAGGCAGGTAAATCCGGCACTCTGGTCATTCCACCTGTCAAACCCCGCTGTTCGCGCTGTCCTGAAACACCTGGGCACGGAACGAGATGAGCAGGGTGGGCGTTCATAATCTCAATCCGCACATTGTTAGGGTTTTGTGGGATTTTTTATGTGCGAAGTTGCGTGCGTGGGTGCGTGCATGCATGGATGCAAGGTGTCACGGTAACGGCTGCATTGGCGATCATTAACTTGATCACATGTCGTTACATATGCAGCATGTACCTCTGGAGTCTGTGGTAGGTAAATAATTAGTGTGTCCATGTATGTACTTGTGCGTGTATTCGTATGTATGTAGTGCCGTGAACAGCAGACACAAGAACCAAAACCCCTTCACAGCGTCAACGTGCCACCCGAGTCATTTCCCCTCTGTCCAACGGCGCCTGAGTCGCGACACCCTCGTCTCGTCAACGTTGCCAGATCGCGTGGTGTGGCCTCTCTCTCGTTTTCTTTTGGGAAAACGGGACGGAAGACGCACGCACGCATGCAGGCACTAGTGACCGGCCCTGCGAGTCAGACAAGTGCGGTTTCAGATGCGCGATCATGGGCCGTTCAACGTGCACTGTGCCTCCGTACCGTACCTGTCTGGGCAAGGCCGAGCTGCAGGAAGCGAGCGAGCGAGCGAGCGCCGTTGAAGGATTGAGTCAAGGAGACACGATGCAGCTGCGTCAGTAGTGTGGCGGTGCTGGGTTTAGTTTATTGGGGAGTGTGAGGGAGTTCGTGTTGCTAGGGGAGATTTGCTGGAGTGGGTGGGGACGTGGTGATGTGCGGATGTGTGCGGGCGTTGTTGTGGACTTGTGTCGGGTTGTACGGAGGACGGGTGTGGTGATGATCGTTATTTGGGATGAGGGTTGGTTGTTGTACGGGGGAGGTACGTGTGTAGATCTGAATATAAGCCGGGTTGGAAAGTTGGATGGAGAGGAGATGGGAAGGACGGCAATGTTTAATTATTTTTGTTTTTCAGGATCATGAGAGATGGGCTTCGTGAATGGGTTCTGAGGATTGCGGATGTAAACTTTCCCCTGAAGCTTCTAAGGTTTGTATTCATGGCATTCTCAAAATTTCTCTTATTCAATCATCTTGAAGTCACTATGCATTTGCAAATATCTGTTTTTCTGGGAATTTAGATAGTTTTGCCATCCAGCATCTCAAGGACACGATGGGATTTACAGATTTGACATGAAATGGTTATGTGAAATGGTCCCTCAATGCATAATGTGCGCTAAGCCAAAGGCAGCGTTAGCGGGGCAGCTCGCGCGGAGCATCTGGCATCATTGAGCTTCGCTTTGGAGCTCCCAACCAAATATCCAAGCAGAGCCACGCCGAGCTCCGACCACAAAAGACATATCCCAGAGACCCTAAAATGGCAGACGAGGACAAGGACAAGGCGGAGAAGGTAGCTGCGGCCAAGAAGCGGGTATGTCTCCCTTGACGCGTCTCCCGAATCCACGAGGGAGGTAGTACCATTGCCCCAACGCTGGGTGTAGGGTCGAACTCCTTTTAGCTATGATGGCGCTCCTTGGATTCATTGCGTGCGTTTACAGCTGACGTCATTATTGTAGTTCGAGCAATTGAAGAAGCAGAAAGCGAAGAAGAGCGGCGCGACCAAGAAGAAGGAAGACAAGACAGAAGCTCCCGCCGAAGCTGAAGCGTCAAAAGCTGCAGATGTTTCCCAGGAAAAGGTTGAGGATGCCCCTGAACCATTAGAAGCTACAAGCGCATCGCCTGGTCCTGTCGAGGACGACGATGAACCATCAGAATTACGTGTACCGAAACCTTCGCATGGAAGAAAGCCCTCTGTGGCCGTGGAATCGCGCCAACGTTCGGAATCCTTTTATCGCTCGGGTACCGCGGGAACTCCAATATCGCCAGGTCCGTTGTCGCCTGGTGGTGGGATTACGAGTGAAGTATACAGGGAGCAAGCACAAAGGATTGAGGACTTGGAGAAGGAGAATAAGAGGCTAGCTACCGAGGCCGAGGAATATCAAAACAAGTGGACAAAGGGTGAAGAAGAGCTTGAGGAATTGAGAGAGGGCAAGGGTGACGTTGCGCTTGCAGTGGAGAAGGGCAAGGAAGCAGATAAGCTGGTAAGTGCCTGGAAAATGGAATTCATATTTGCATGTGCGGTATTCTGACACTGCAAAAGAAAGCAGAGGTCGAATCCCTCAAGAGGCAGCTATCACAAGCTCAGTCACAGAGTACAAAGACCACACGTCGTACCTCGACCGCCTCTCCCAGTCATACCGCATCTATTGATGACCTTACTGCACAAGTCGCCTCGAAATCAGCAACGATTGAATCTTTAGAACTCGAGATTTCAAGTGTCAATAGGCAATTATCTGAAGAGACCAACAAGAATAATGAGATCCAATCAAAAGTGTCAAATCTCGAGTCGGCCTTGCAGAAGGCTGAGCAAGAGGCCAGTTCGACGAAAACAGAGCTTTCAGAGCTGAAGGCGAATCTAGATAAAGCAAGTCAACAAGCAGATAAGGAAGGATCAGATCGGGATTCGGCGCAAACACGCATCGCACAGTTAGAAGCTGAACTGAGTGCTGCCAGTCGCAAAGCCTCGGATTCGATTTCGCGAGCTGAACTGCTAGAAAAGAAAATCGAAACCCTGACACAGCTTCATCGTGATAACGACGCCCGAAATCAGACTCGTCTTCAAGAGCACAAGAAGGTGGAACGGGAAGCAACAGAACTTCGCACTCGCATAACGGGTCTCAGCAACGAAAATGCGCGTCTAAGGGAAGCTGAACAACGGCGCCGAAAAGCAGATCTTGGGGCCATCGAAGACTCGAGTGTGCAAGAAATCCTCGATGAGGAACGAGACGGCCTTCTCACCAAAGTCCGCGAACTCGAAGAAGAAAACTTCGAGCTCCGCCGAGGCGTCTGGCGAGACCGTCGCCGCGACATGCAGCCCAACATCGACGACCAGCACGACTCGACCGACCCCTACTCGACCACCCGAAACAACAGCTCCGGCTTCGATGAAGTCGATCTGTCAGGCCACAACGCAGCGTCCCGCCAGGCGCTCCCCAACCGCACGCACTCGTCCTTCCAAGAC
The DNA here is from genome assembly GCA_001644535.1 of Pyrenochaeta sp. DS3sAY3a. NCBI lineage: Eukaryota > Fungi > Ascomycota > Dothideomycetes > Pleosporales > Cucurbitariaceae > Pyrenochaeta > Pyrenochaeta sp. DS3sAY3a. The sequence continues at coordinate 113,222 of KV441647.1, read as the reverse complement.
GTCATCAACTCGGGCATCTCGGCTTTCACGGGCCAAACCCCTGCCCACCGCCGCAGCGACGCAGCGAGCAAGCCGCGACCCCGGCAGGAGAGCTTGGGCAGCTTGGACGAGTTTGAGATTGACGAGGATGCGTTCCGGGTGGCGCAGGAGGAGGAGGGGAGGAAGAGGATTGAGAGGGTTAAGGAGGTTAAGAGGGGGTTGGTGAATTTTAAGGGGTGGAGGGTTGATGTTGTTGATGTCAGGGTGGGGATGGGTGGTGTGTTTGATATTTGATATCTGATATCTGAGGGATGTGGGTGTGGGTGTGGGTGGATTTGTGCGATAGTATGTATGGAGGAAGGAATGAAAGAATGATTGATTGTTTTGAAGCTGTGGTTCTCTGTGATTCTTGCTGTGATTCTTGCTGTCATGATGGTGACTATAATGATGATCCTTCCTTTATGAGTCGCAGTGCTTCGGGCTTTGTTCATGCTTTGACACCTTGCTTCTCTGGCTTTCAGGAGGCTAGTTTGAGTGTGAGTTCTCTACTCATTGCGTTGCTGTCTTCGAGGAGTCTAGTCTGATTGTGAGTCTTTGATCGTTGCGTTGTTGGCGCGTCAGCCAGTCCTTCCATATAGCTTTCGTCATGCTTGCGAGTAGTGTAAGGTCAATGCTGGGCAACTCAGTCTTTGAGGAATAAACGTACGACGGTGAGCCTTTAAGTCGTTGTGTTTGTTTGAGCGTCAAGCATTCCTGTCATGCTTGCAAACGCTGTACACGCAGCTTCTATATTGCTAGAGTTGAAGCAATGAAGCCAAATCGATATTGTCCAAGCGATTTAGTCATGAGGTGTTGTGTGCACGGTAGATTTCGAGTGGGCTAGAGTCACTGTCTCTGTCGTACAACGTCTAAGCATTGGTACTGTGTCTTAAGCTTTGATCAGTGTAGTTGCGTAATGCAGGTGCTCCCACAGATACTCACACAAATGCTCACAATGAAAAACACAATGACACTCACAGCGGCGCTCATACAGAAGACTCACAAGGACGCTCATAGCCTTACTCATAAACATACTCATAAAGACACTTATACACGTCCTCATGCACCTGCTCATAAAGACATTCGCACACACACTCCTAAAGATACTCGTACAAACACTCATAAAGACAGTCATGTGCATTCAAACAGTCAAACTGCGTGCTTTCACGCCGACAAGTGATGACTGGCCATATGACAGTAGCAAGTTGTGTAGATGTATAACAAGGAAGCAAGATGCATGCAATCTACATTATCGACATCGAAATCATTTACGAACCCACAGAAGCACCAAAGCACAAGAAGACACACGAAGCAGTTACTCGGAAACCATGTCAAACTTGAGAGACTTGAGAAATAGCGAACACTTGACACTTCTTCCCGCCGCATATCAATGTGAAAACCCTCTGAAGGGTGATAGATACAAGTTGGAAAGGACAAAGGCCGTGTACCGCTGTAAATACAACTATAAAGACAAGCAAGACCAGCAAGAGAAGTCACGATACGTCATTGTAAAGATCGCAGAACGTATTGCGGCAGATACGGAGATAAACGTTCTCGAAAAAATCAAGGATTGTCTAAAGACAGACAAGAATACCGAACTCTCCCGGAAATTTACAGCCTATATTGAATCAGGGAATCTGGATGGTGGGGACCCACGAAGCAGATTTAAGTGGCTTTCCATCGAAGAAGTTCACCCACCAATGTCCCTGTCGGGATTCTGTGAAGCAATAAAAGACAAGAAAGTTCCATGCCCACATGCCGTACCCTTGGTATTCTTCTCCCAAATACACTCTGCCCTGAAATTCCTTCACGAACAGACGGGTTTCGCGCACAGGGATCTGAATGACGGAAACATCATTTTGCGATTTATGGAGAAGAACGGGGATTCTGCCACTGATGCTACGACGAGCCCGATTAGAATCGAATTTGTGATTATCGACTTCGGCTTCTCAGCCCTCATAGCCGCCGAAAGAAACATCATGGATGACGTTGAAGATCTCCGCCATCACACCGCCGAATTATGCGATCGGGTCAAGGAAGATCTTCACCAGACAAAGGGCTGGCCGGAAATTGTGAAACATCGTGGCACAGAAGATTGGGGCAAGTTCAGGCATGCGTTGCAAGGACATTATGATCCAAAGACTGGAAAGGATGAGTTCAATAATCTCAGTCTACTGGGAAAGTTGTTTAAGGAGTTTGCAGAGACAGTGATCGAGGTGCAGAGAGAGGAGCTAGAGACATTCATCAAGGCGATATGGTCTCTTTGGCAGAATCATGAGATTAAGATGAAGCCTGATGTGGATGAAATCAGTGAAGACAGTGAAGAAACTGGAAAGGCTGGAAAGGCTGGAGCGACTGGAGGGACTGGAGAGCCTAAATACACTGGCAGGCCTGTCATAGATTGAGTAGTTATACCTAACTAGTACCAAATCCAACATAAATGATACACAAATATTCTTGTAAGATCACCTATCCTGGTACGAGACCCATGTTCCGCTGTTCCTTGGACTGAACAATTGAATTCATGCTGGCACACAAGCCATGACTGCTCATAGAAGCGTGGCTGCTCATAGAAGCGTGGCTGCTCATAGAAACGTGACTTCTCGTGACTGCTCACAGAAACGTGACTGCTTATAGAATAGTAGCAAGCTTTGTAGATATGCAAGAAGAAGCAAGCTTTGTTGAGTAAAGAAAAGAACTATAAGAAGAAGATGCAGCAGGCCATACTATCGGAATCGCTGCATTTACGAAAGCACATGAAAAATAATGTCTGAAACCACAGATGTCGATTACCCTGTGGTGGACGGGGCCGACGTCGCACCCGAGACAATTCTTCCTGCCGGATACCATTGTGTTAAATCATTCTGTGGAGCGTTAACCGAATATGCTGTATACCTCTGCAACTGGGTCCCTGAAGAATCGGAGTCGACAGAATTGGACTCAAAAGAGCCAGCATCCAAAGAACCAAAGTCAAACAAAGTCGTAATTGTAAAGTTCGCAGAAAAAAAGTCTGCAGAACTAGAAATCAAATCTCTCAAGCTCATCAAGGACGCTCTGAAACGAAACCCTGAAGTTGCTGGCCATTTCGTGTCCCTGCTCGACCACAACAAGTTGGACGACGCAGCCTTGAAGGCTCACCCCGAATTGAAGGACCACCTATGGTTTTCTATGGAAGCCGTCATACCTCCATTCACTTTGAAAGATATGATGGTCTCATTTAATGGTAATTTCAATGTTCTGAGAGCACTACCTCTGGAGTTCTTCACCCAGATGTGCTCTGCCTTGAGTTTCCTTCACAACGAAGCCAACATCTCGCATGGGGATCTGCATTACGAAAATGTCCTAGTTCGATTCATTCGAAACAGCGCTGACAATGCTACCGAGAGCCTTACGAACACGAAAGGTAAGAGGCCTGCCGACAAGACGAAGAGTCCAACAAATCCAATGTATCGTCTCCAATTCGTCCTAATAGATTTTGGCCACTCGGCACAAATCGACGAATCTGTAGCCTTCAGAAGGGGTGATGTTGACCGTATGTGTGGGGTCACCCTTTTACTCTGTGATGCGGTTAAGGAAGACATCATCGGGCAGCGGGACTGGGATGAAACTAAAGCAACTGACGAGAAAGTGACCTGGCACATGTTCACTAATGCAATGATATCAGTGGGGCAGATGAGGGGCAATATTGAAATTGGAAAGACAGATGATCTTGAGGAGCTTGAGAAATGGTATGGAGGCTACGCTAAGAACATGATCAAGCGGCAGAGAAAGGAATTTGACCAGTCTGTGACGGAACTGTTGGGTCGAATGCAGAAGATCTTGGATAATTAGAACGCAGAGGGGCGAGAGGCAAAGATGGAAGATAGATGGATATATTGAGCTGATGAGGCTCGAGGTTGCTTGTATTTAGGAATTAAGAACAACAGAAATCCACTTCACCAATCTCATCTACCTTTCCTCCTCACCCTCGCCGCCAGCAACCCTCCCCACAAACCACGCCTTCGCAATCTTCGCAATCTCCAACTTCAACTGCCCCTCATGCACCCCATACTTCTCAATAAACCCCCTCTCCTCCCCCAACACATCCGCCTGCACCCACTTCAAATACTCACCGATAGCCCTCATCCCGCGCTCCACGCCCTTCTCCCGCAACACATCCCAGCCCTGCTCCAGCCGCTGCGCCGAGCACCACACGCCCGCGACATCGGCCGCGAGCGCCCGGTGCGCAGCCACCGTGTCGAAACTCATGCTCTTCTTGGGCGGGCGTGCAAACGTCGGCTTGAAGCGCCCGCCCTTGGTCTTGAACCATAGCGCTGGAGTGCCGTTGTAGGGTGCGCTTGCGGGCTTCCAGACGAGGCCTTCGCCTGCGCCGTGGACCCCGAAGGTCGCGGCGAAAGGGCAGTGTGCTGCGATTCTTTCGGCGACTGGCTCGAGGTCTGCGGCTGTGCGCGCAGGGTCCGACGGGTACAGTGTCCCGTGGTAGATGCCCGCTCGCGAGATGTTGTAGATGTCGTGTGCGGGGAGCGAGATACCAGAGTAGTCTGTATCAGGCTGCCAGGAGCCGTTAATATGGATGGAGATGATGACGAAGCGTTTTGTGAGCTGGGCGATGGCGACATGGGACTGTATGGACTGTCCTATCCATTCGCCTGCGATTAGGACCGGGTGTGTGGGATCCAGGCTAGAGGTTGGGTTGAGGTGTGCCCAACGGGCGAGGTATAGGTCACGCAGGCGGAGGAGGATTTTGGTCTTCTTGGACATTGCTGTGGCGAAGCCTTGGTTGTCTTTTTCAGGGGCGAGGTTTGCCACGTTTCGGGACTGGAAGACGATGGTGTTGTTGGGGTGGATGAGGATGTCGGCGTGGGTGCCGTGGAGTTTTATGGTGCCTATGAGGGGTATTGGATCTAGATGCACTTCCTCTTCGGGGTGATCAGGATTGCGGTTGATGTGCTGGAGTGTTTTGACAACGTCGGTAATATGATTTGTGATTTTAGGGTACAGGTTTGATTCTGCTGACGATGCCATAGTGCGCTTCGGGGATGGAACTGGCGATGGCAATTGTGATAGGATAGGTGTCAAGCTTTCTGTAGGATCCATGAAGGGCATTGTGATGTTGACTTGAGAGAACACAGACGGCTTATGTTGCGATGGGCTCTTGCCACTCTACGTGTGAATGATTGAGATAAATCACGGTACGTGCGATACAACAAGCTAAAAGACGATTAAAAGTCAAGAACTTGATGCGTAAGAAAGAAAAAGATATCTGGGAGGCCTATTCCTCGATGTATGACTCCTATCTTGAGGCATAGGCCAGGGAGAATGTGTGGCGCAGCAAGAAGAAGCATGGTCAGCAAGGCTATGCTCGAGCTCCATCAGCTCTCATCAAGGAGAGAATCTACCTCCGACATGAACTTAAACTATTGACACTCAATATGTTGCATGTCGCTATCACTCCAAGAGATGAGGTTCAATAGTCGGAAAGAGGCGTTCGGCTTTTCGCGGGCCTGACATCGGCTCCACACTGATTTGCTCAACAAGCGAGTTTTTACCTCACCGCAAGAGCGCCCAGAAAGGGGCCAGGTCCCATGACGCCTGAAGAAGTGCTTGTTGAATTGGTAACCGAAGTTTCATTACGAGATACAAAGCATTCGTCTTCATTGGCCAAAGAAATCACTGTATCAACGCAGCAATTGAAGAAATCTGAAAGGGCCGATTGGACGCGGACAGTTGAAGACAATGTAGCTCAGATAGAGGAACACTGAGATGCTATGAAGCTCGCACTTGGTTTTGAAGCCTTTTCGCTTCGTAAATAACGGAGAGCTGTGATGCCTGCCATCTCGACTTTGTAGATTTCGCGTGGGTGCAATTGTGGCCGTCAGTTGCGCCAGGTCGACGCTCTATCTTCACCTTCAACTGAGCTTTTTTCACCATTCCACCGGGCGATAACATTCTATACTTTCAATGAATACGATACAGTGCTTCTAAAGATCCGATCAGGCGTGTGGTGGCTCTGAGAGCGCAGTCCTGCCCTTCATTCTCCATCCAGGTCTTGGCGGCGACGAGCTATCGCGACCATCATGCTCCCGTTGCTCTAGGGACAAGTGGAAAAAGAGGCGGGGTGTTGCAGTATTTCTTCGGATTAGAGCCTGCAGATAGAGGTAAGTTAACCAGCCATTACGTACGTCTTATCTCTTGAGGCCGGAAGTATACCGTGGCCGGTATACATTCCGGCCTCTGAGGATATAAGCGCGAGTTTCGTCGATTTTGACGATGTTTCTTTCCACACACCACCAACACGTCAGGTGACCGCACTACCTTCCTGAGACAATTCTCATACCTGTGTAGTCCTTCTTTCTCTTTCAAATCATCTTGACCATGCCTCACTCTACTTCCTCTTTCGACTTCCCTGTCCTTGATGACACCCGTCCAAATGACCACTCCCTCCCTGCATTCATGGTGTCAACCACTCGAGGGTTCTTACCTCGTCAAGAGCCTGTCGTTGAGCTTCCAAAAGAGTTCGCGGCCCTTGAGTCACTTCTTCAACGCATGCCAGTCAAGACGTTGTCAGGGGAGCCTGGCCTCCTCGCCAAGTTCACATTCGGCGACACCGTCCTGAAAGAACTTCCAGACCTCTCTGATGAGGTAGAGAAGTATCGCGATGATCTCGTCGTTATGAACGCGTTGTATCGTGACTATTCCTTTCTTACTTCGGCCTGGTTGTTTGAGCCATGTCATGAGAGGTTCCTCAATGGAGAGCCATATGGCCTAGGCCGTCAGTCATTGCCTCGATGCATCGCATTGCCCATGGTCAAGGTTTCCGAGATGTGAGTTACCCCTCTGCCATAGTGACTTGAGTCGTCGTCTTCGTATAAGGAAGCTAACCAGTAGTATGTAACAGTGCCGGCTTCAAGCCTTTCATGGAATACGCTGGCTCATATGCGCTCTTCAACTATCGCCTCGTAGTTCCCGAGAGGGGACTTGAGTATGATAACCTCAGATTGGTGCGAGCCTTTGAGCATGGTTTAGATCCTACCTCTTCTGAAGCTGGGTTCGTTCTGGTCCACATCGCAATGGTCAAGGAGTCTGGCGCACTCATCAAAGGTGCCGTCGACATGCTAGAAGGTTGCACAGCTAGCGATCGAGAGCAATTCGATGACGGTCTACGGACCTTGGTCAGTGGGTTGACGAAGGTCAACGCCGTGATGAACAGTAAGCCACCTAGTCCATCCCAAAGAATGCTTGATGTCAAAGCCATGTACCTTTCATGACTAACGTATACTAGCCATGTGGAATCGCAGTAAGCCGCAAGGCTACACAAGCTTCCGCACTTTCATCTTCGGCATTACGTCGCAGTCAATGTTTCCGAATGGTGTCATCTACGAGGGCGTCAGTGAGGAGCCAATGTCGTTCCGCGGCGAATCTGGAGCCAATGACAGCATGATCCCAATGTGCGATAACTTGCTTCAGATTCAGATGCCCGAGACGCCCCTTACAGATATCCTGAAAGACTTCCGCCAGTATCGGCCTGGAAACCATCGGGAGTTTCTCGAGGCTGTTCGGGATGCGTCCCAGCAGGCCGGAGTACGAGAATTTGCAAAAGGCGATCCAGTGTCGGCAGCTCTCTATCTCCGGGCTCTCGACCAGGTGCGGGACTTCCGCTGGAGGCATTGGTGCTTCACTCGCGAGTACATTTTGAAGCACACGGCGCATCCAACCGCGACTGGAGGAAGTCCGATTGTTACTGTAAGTAGGCACCTGACTCGACTGGACAATTACTGACTGCGCTTAGTGGTTGCCAAACCAACTCAAGGCCGTGCTCGCGCAAATGGCAGAGACGTACGAATACTGCAAGTCACAGAACGGTATTAGCGATATCATGGACACGGTGAACCATCAAAGGGAAACATTGAGGAAAGAGGTTGAGAAATATTGCGGAGAACGTGGTGTTGCTCCTTGAGATTTGGAAGGTCTTTATTTCTTGTATTGGGGAAGAGGGACTACGAGGAGTGGTAGAGCGGTTTCGCAGGCAATGTTAGATAGACAGGCTACGACAAAGAGGCAGTGCCTGGTAGCAACGATGGGCGGTTTCGTCTGATGATTTAGAAGGCTATACATGATCACATGATAATGAAAATGATACTACTGCTCAAGCAGTGAATGACATGGCGGTCCAAATGTTCGTGTCGCTCTCGTGTTCCCGCCCTTTTGGGCGAGGTGGGAAAGAGAGTCATGGCGGCAACGGGAGCCTGATTGACGGCGTCAGGTCTTGAGGGCGCAATTGGCAAACCAGCGAGGCGCAGTACGGGTAATCAGATGCCCATGTGTTTGTCCAACACGGTCTTGATGGTGTGAGTAGTGCCGTGGAGGTTGTGAGTCAGGAGTGCTGAGGTCTGGCGATGACGCCGTGACTCGCACGTTATCGATAGGAGCTCCATATAAACCTGGGGTAGCCCGCCACAGCTGGCATCCGATCGTGCTTCAAACGCCGAACAGAGCCATCGCCACTACCCAATGACCGTGTCTAGACATCTCATGGAACTTTCGCACCTGAATCGAATATCACAAGGTCGAAACGTCGTTTTCATACGGCGAAACATAGCAACCTGCCGCTGAGACGGCTCCACCTGAATATACACGACAGCAACGTCACACCATGGCTGCACGACATCTACCCAAGCAGAGCCAATTAGAGAAGCGCAAAGGCGAATCTGTATGTTCCAGCATATGTCAATTACAGGGGACAGTGGAATTGACGTGGGCAGGCCCTCAGCGAGTTCGCCGACTATGTCGAGAAACAGCAGGCGCTCCGCCGTCCACTGGGACACGCGCCTGCCGTTCTCGAGGACCACGACGAGCTGAGCATCCTGGACGAGCTTGGCCTTTCCGACGACTCCAAGTCGCACATTCCTTTGAAGACGCTTCTCACCGCCCCTTCCGACGACAATGTCGCCCCGCTCGCCGAGCACATCAAGGAGCGCCTGGTCGAGGGCCATGGCGAGGCCTTGTTCGACGTTGGCTTGGAGGCTAGCGGCGATCATATGGGATTCACCAAAGATAATTGGGACTTCGCGGTGGAGCGGATAGGACTTGTCTGCGAGCAGGTCAAGGCCGACTACAAGCTTCTGATGACGCGGAACGTAGGGGGTGATGTTGAAGTAGGGCCAAGAGACGCAAAGGACACTGGCCTCAGTGGGAAGATGATATTGAGACACCGGCCAGAGAACGTGGATGAGGTGATCGAGACAAGGATAGCCGTGGTGGGAAATGGTGAGTGGGATGGCATATGGGTACACTGCTAGCCGCTAATTATGGACAGTCGATGCCGGCAAAAGCACCATGTTAGGCGTGCTCGTCAAGGGTGGCCTAGACGACGGCCGTGGTAAGGCGCGCGTCAATCTATTTCGCCACAAGCATGAGATTGAGAGCGGACGAACCAGCTCTGTTGGCATGGAGATTATGGGCTTCGATAGCAAGAGCGACGTCGTTTCTTCAAACGTCGCTGGGAGGAAACTGACATGGGAGGAAATTGGAAGACGATCTGTAAGGAGCATCACGAGTTTGGACATTTACATCTTCTAATTCTGATCCAGGCGAAAGTTATCAGCTTCACTGACCTGGCGGGACACGAGAGATACCTTCGCACTACTGTTTTCGGTCTACTGTCCAGCGAGCCCAACTACTGTCTCCTTATGGTGGCTGCGAACAATGGCTTGATTGGTATGAGCAAGTAAGTGCCTGGCTCTATGTATCATGCATGGATACAGCTGACAATAATCAGAGAGCATCTCGGCATTGCCCTTGCGCTCAATGTCCCTGTCATGGTTGTCATCACTAAAATTGATATATGTCCCCCGCAGATTCTGGAGCAGACAATAACTCAATTGACCAAGATCCTCAAGTCTCCGGGCGCACGCAAGATTCCTGTCTTCATCAAGAACAGGGAGGAGGTCGTAAACACTGCTACCCAGTTCGTCTCTCGGCGGATATGCCCGATTTTCCAGGTTTCCAACGTCACGGGCGACAACCTCGATCTAGTCCGTACATTCCTCAATATCCTTCCCCACCATGGGAACTATGATAGCTCCGCTCCACTAGAGTTCCACGTGAACGATACCTTCTCTGTTCCATTCGTTGGAACCGTGGTCTCGGGAGTAGTCAAGTCTGGAGCTATTCACACAGGCGACACCGTTCTCATTGGCCCAGACAGCCTGGGTCAGTTCCAAACTACCAAAGTTCGCTCCATCGAGCGGAAACGGATACAGGTGCCAGGATGTTCTGCCGGTCAGTCTGCAAGCCTTGCACTTCGTAACGTGCGTAGAAAGGACGTTCGGAAAGGCATGGTTGTTCTGCACAAGGCCGACAAGCCTGACGCGGCCACTGGCGTCATACCGATCCCCAAGGTGTACCGCGAGTTTGTTGCCGAAGTCCTGATCCTGTCCCACGCCACTACCATCAAGACCAAGTACCAGGCCATGCTTCATGTTGGTCCAGTATCACAGACATGTGCCATAATCGATATTGATCGTCAGTACATCCGAACAGGCGATCGTGCCCAAGTAGCATTCCGGTTCGTGCAGCGACCAGAGTACTTGACCGTGGGTGATCGAATATTGTTCCGTGAGGGCAGAACGAAAGGCTTGGGCATCGTGAAGAGAGTGGGGTATGACCCGAAGACGCCGTTGAATCCAGATCTGCAGAAGGATAAGGACAAGGACAAAGAGAATCAGCAAGGTGATACGAAGGTTGAGGTTTCATGAGGCGTTTGTGGTGTTTCTTTGTTCGTGACATTCTGAAGCACAAGTGATAGCGTTATAGTTTTGAATGTTATAATCATTTTCAGATGTAATGACACTTAAGTGAAACTTGGCAAAGTGAGTTTGCGCAAAACCTCCACACAAAAAAACCCCAAAAAAAGCCTGGGCCAAGGACTTTGTCCTGTTTCTCCCTTCGCAGACTCGAACTTGCGTTGCAACTTTTTTTAGCTAGGTCTTTACCTGAATTCCATCCACTCTAGGCTATGACAGATGCCAATCATCTCCTAGAGTCGGAATCTCGCCCTAAGTAAAGACACTTAATACTTAGGGCGGACCCAGGTAACTCCCGCTTTTGCTAAATGTTCGGCTGAAGCTTTTGATGGTGTATTTGCGGATTTGAGGGGATATATACACATAACATATGTGTTTTGGGTTTTGGGGCAAAGGGCTAGTAAGCACTCTACATGCGGTAGTGCGTGCGCTGCTGCTGCTGCCTCATGCTTTGCAATATGCGCAGCCCGTGCTTGTTCGTGTTAAATGTTTGGTTGCTCCAAGTGCCAGCCCAATTGTGTAAATCCAACGAAATCGTCAATGCAACAAACCGAATAGTGGTCAATGAGATTGCAAAATGCCATCTTAAATAGTAATGAACCCCCCTCATTAGCATCTACTATATATCGTTCGACAAACATGGCTTTCCGGGCCGTCAATTCACCAATGACGTCGAGGTTCTGCATCTCGGGACATCTCAGCCCGGAAGTATTACCGCATTGAGCAACTCAACCCAAGACGCATCGCATCCTACCACCTTGAGCACGACATGTACTTGCTGAATACTACCAGTACCAGTCAAGAATTCACCTAAGCATCTTGGTGTATCCTTCCAAGCGGACCTTCGGCCATGGAACACGGATTACTGTGGAGTACAGATTACCAGGCTCGCACGCGATCCCCAGACGGGCGGCAGAGTGCGAGACCTTCACGTGCGGGGCGCTAACGGTGCTGTGCCGTGGGGGCAGGGGACAACGATACATTGGCATGTAGCATTGCCGTATGTATGTGTATGATTCCACGCCAGGGAAACCAGTATATAAGGATGCTAAAATGGCCTACCACGTCTATTGTCTTCGTCCGTAGCATTCCAGCGCGTTTATTTTCTCCCCGGAACCAACCAAGCCTCGAGCCAACGCAGGTACACTCATTCCTCTGCGCGTGAAGCTTGAGCCAAACAAGCACCACGGCAGACCAGGCGCAAGTCGCTTTCCCCGCGCAGCCGGGTCAGCCCGTCATTGCAAAAACACCTGCCCGAACAATAAGGAACGCAGATCCGCGCTGGGCGGCCAAACCTGCTTGCCCGTCGTTTTGCTGCGACTTTTCCACACACTCTCTTTCTCGAGGTCCTTGCCAGACTCGAATTGGCTCTGTTGAATCATTAGCTGTGCAAGCAAACTCATGTCTATCTCAACACGCACGCGATAAGCAACCCCGCCGCTCCCCGCGCACGCGATCATGAAAGCCAAGCTCCTCGGCCTCCTCCCCGGCGTCCGCTGGGTCCCCTCCGACATCCCCTCATCCTCATCGTCCTCGAAACCCAAACCCGCCAAATCCCGCAACCCCTTCTCGCTCAAATCGTCGTCGTCGTCCTCAGCAAACACACCGCAACATGGCACCCTGCGGCCGCGCAAATCCAACATCTCGCTCAGCTCGCAGCCGGACCCGGAGCTCGATGCGCGCACGCATGCGCAGGGCCAGAGCGCGTTTTTCGGGAAGCTGCCCCTTGAGCTGAGGAGGATGGTGTATGAGTATGTTGTGTTGGGGGCGACGGTGCATTTGACGTTGGGCGCGAAGAAGAAGTTTGGGCATTTTGTGTGCGATGAGACGGTTGCGCGGGGGGAGGGGGAGGAAGGGGAAGGGGAGGGGGCGAGGGAGTGTGGGTGTAGGGTGCTTGTGGGTGGGAGGGAGAGCGCGAAGATTGGGCCCGAGTGTGCGAGGGTGTTGAGGGTGTGTAGACGGATGTACGTATCTGTTGTATTCTCCTTTTTCTACCAAGTCCCTACTCACCCCCAACACTGAGTGGATCATGGAGAGCAATCACACCATGTGTAATGACCCCAACGCTAACAGCCTCACTCCCAGGTACTCCGAAGCAGTCCCGCACCTCTACCGCGCCCACACCTTCTCCCTCCTGCACATAACCCATCTCCTGTACCTCCCGACCCGCGTCCCCCAACCCCGCCTAAACACCATCCGCGTCCTGCGCCTGCGCTGGGCAATCCGGGCGCTCCCCTACCTACGCAGGGGCAAGGGTCTCGCATACCGCGAAGACACGGCGAACTGGGAGCGCGGCTGGGCCATCCTGGCCAGCATGACGGGGCTGCGCGATCTGTTCGTCGTGCTGGTGGATCCCAGTCCGCAGGCGCTGTGGGAGCGGAATTGGCTCGAGCTCGAGGAGCAGCTTGTCAAGCCCGTGTTGAAGATTGTGAGGCCCAGGTGGGCCGAGGTTGTACTGCCGTATGCGAGTTGTAGGACGGAGTGGGGGGCGGAGGGGGAGAGTGTGGTGAGGTTTCGGAGGCCGGATGGGGAGGGGGAGGAGGAGGACGCGTGAGTGCGGAAATTGGGGGGAAGATTTGAGTTTGAAGAGAAGATGATGTTGAGAGGACACTGCGAGACGTTTTGCCGGCTCTGTCTGCTAGAGTCAGATTGCGTGTCGAAGGAGAACCAATGTTCCTTTGAGACCAGCATCCTCCTCTTCCACGGCAGAGAAGCAACCGATCTGTGGATTGCGTCAGTAACCTGTCGGGCGGTGTATATATCCTGTTCCAGCGCTGAAGGCCGTTTCGTTTCGTTTTCGAACGTTCTTCGTGTATGAAAGGGAATGAGTGTAACGTCACTCACCGCGTGACGGGAAGTACTGCGTAACGAGAAAATAATACGTACTTAGACTTTGGAGTAGTGCACTTCTATCTATATTAATCCTGCTGTGCTATGCTGGTTACGGCAGATACTAGTCGTTAACTCGTTCCGCTCTACTATCCTAACCCTACATCTAGTAAATTAACCTTATCGTCGCCTTCACGCCTTTAATGTAAGGCCCTTATCTTGTCGCATAGCACAACTCTTCTGTTATAGTTTAAATACTCGTCTCCGTCCTAACTAGAGTTAAAAGAATACAGAATTAGACCCTTAGAACCTAACTACATGCTAATAGGTCCTTATTAGCCCTGTAGCAGATGCTATAGTGTAATGGAGTGAACCACAACGGCCCACGATCTATCTGATCAACAGCCTGATCTATCTGATCAGCCTCACCACAGCGACTGCTTTCACACAGCACCTGGCTGTAGCCTACGCTAGGCCTATCTCAGCCTGCCGGGCCGCGTCCCCTCCGTATAGATACGACGCGCCCACCCGTAGATAGAGCCTTACGCTGTATTTCAATTCTAGAGCTATCACTCAACTCAACCATCTCAACCGTGATATTCGCCCCTCTACAATAGAATAATTTATGCAGTAGCCCCCTCTAGTTTAGTACTTTGCTACGCTAAGCGAGTAATCCTAATTATCTTATAGTGTTAGTTAGTGTACAACCTATAAAATATTTAATACAGTAATTTAATCTACGTTCTTGAAGGGTCTGTGGCTAGTAGCCTTGCGTTAAAAGCCAAAAATAGGATGCGTGGCTTATGTTAGGTAGGCTGAGAATCTGATCCTATAAAGCCCAGGCCCCGCTGCCCGATCCTAACAAGCTACAGCCTACAGCCCTTCTACTAAAATTTGTACCTTCTTGTTAATCCTCTGGATTCTTCTAACAGAGTCCTATTCAAGTCAATAAAGATGATGACTTCGTCGAGGCATTAGCCATACCCGTTGTGCTGCACGCCTCGACATCATTTCCGCCTCTGCGCAGCTCAAGCAAGCTACCCGATTCCGTCATCACTACCAATTAAGTAGCTTAGTGTCCTTGACATCAGGTGCGATCACTAGAAATTCACGTCGAGCAACATGGAGAACACCTGGAACCAGTGGCAGTATTTGGGGGAGGAGGATGATTCCAGGATGGCCATATATGCGGAACACCCTGGGGACGTAGACATTATACGCGAAGGGAACAAGCGAGGGCAGAGATTCAAAGAATTTATGCAGAGGAGAGGCTTCAGAATTGAACGATACCAGTACAAAGTGGTGACGAGTTGGCGTGACCGTATGTAATGTCCTACCGAGGAATTTGAGAATGAGATCAGCTCAGTTGGTTCCTAGAAGCTCACTTTTCGAGGTCGATCGGCGAACACATCAGAGATTTCGAGTATTTCGAACGGAATTTAGCAGAAAGTGCAGAGGCTGCCAAAACGGCCAGGAAAAAGCGAATGAAAACAAGCTTCAACTCCAAGCCTCATACATTGGGCAACACCAGTAGAGTTCCGGTGGTAATTCCTTCACATGAGGAGAAGGTTGTTGCAGAGTTTCAACCATTTGACTTTTACCTACTACATCAACTTCTGCCGGAGGATTACTGCTCGAACCCTGAAACACTAGCAACTAAGCAGGCCAATTCCCTGTATGAACCATTACCTGGAGAAGGTTGGGTAAGACTGCTCATTATCGAACCTCGATTAATGCCTGGATTCCGATGCCATATGAGAAATGTTGAGCTGAATAATGCATTGGGCAGATACGAAGCACTATCATATCGTTGGGAGGATTCTGAAAATGACAGGCATGCGGATATGAGCAAACTGGATGGCATCACCTGCAATGGTTTTCCGATGATGTTAAAAAGGAACTTGCATTTGGCACTTACTAATCTTCGGTATCGAGTAAGACCTCGTATACTCTGGATCGATGCCATCTGTATCAATCAAGATGACGCAAAAGAGCGTAGCCGTCAGGTTGAGCTTATGGGCACTATTTACCGACACTCTTCCAGAACGATTATATGGTTGGGCAATATTCGACAAGACGACTCGGTTAAGGCCTTTAATGCAGTCTGCCAGCTTGTCAATAACTGGAGCAACACATACTCGGCCTCTTACAGCACCAAATGCAGGGGAAATTTGCAACTGAAGGCTCAGCGCTACAAGTTCCAGGGATCAGATTTTGAGCCACTATTTAAAGCGAGCTGGTTCGAACGCCGATGGGTCATCCAAGAAGTGGTACTAGCGCAAAATGCCATTGTGATGGTTCCTGGGGCCACTATTGCCTGGGATTGGATTGCCTTAGCCGCAGCTATCTTGCGGACGAATCATCTCAATGAGATGAGAGCGTATGGTGTCCACACGAATGTTTGTAATGCATATCTCATGGCCCGTTTGTCAGGTCGAATGGGCTTACCTGCTTTGGAGATCAATTTTCTTCATCTGCTCCGTCTTACTACCGAATTCAAGACAACAGGATCGTCGCTAGACACCGTATTCGCTCTGCTCGGCCTTGTACCAGATATTAGCGATAAGAAGGAGGAGTTCTTCATATCTGTCGACTATTCTTGGACTGAAGACGAGCTTATGAGACGAACAGCAGAGAAGTTTATGAAGCTACCAGAGCCGCTCGCCTTTCTTTCCGATGCTGTTGGCGCCTGGCGAGATTCAGACTACAACGGTCCATCGTGGATACCGAATTATGGCCCAAAGGATTACGCAATGCTGGATCCGTGGGCTTTGGTCGGGAGCTCCTTCAATCCAGCACGAACGCTACCATTTAGAAGGAGGTCGTCAGAGAGTGATTTTCAGCTCACAATCGACGGCATATGCTTCTCGTATGTCGTCTGGAAAGGTGCTTGCTTCTCTGATGTTGAGCAGATTGATCGCACGATGGATCAATTATTTATCCTTATGCAGCATATTAAACCGAACATCGATGACCTTGAGAAGCTGACTCTTCTCTCGCGGACAATTACGGGCGGAAGAGACAGCTATGGAAGCCGCAGTCAGAATAGATCCAACTATGCACGAGACTTTGCGGACTTCTTGTTAGAGTGGCAAAAATGTTTCGATGTCGAACCTCATCTTGTCACCTTCACGGATATGGAAGAGCTAGCACGTACCGGTCAATACAGTCGATTTCTGGATGTCGCGACCGTGATATGCGGCCGCAGATCACTCTTCGTGACTGCAAGTGGACATATCGGCCTAGGACCGGAAGCCGTACAAGTCGGTGACGTGGTCTGCGCGCTTGGTGGCGCGACCATGCTGCACGTCTTGCGAAGCACCGATGACAGGTATAGGCTAATTGGTGATTGCTTCGCCGATAATCTCATGGATGGTGAGATTGTAGCTGCGCTGAACCAGCAGGCAGTATTGAGCGGCCCGGTATCAACTACTGAATTTCTTGAAAGTGTCACGAAGTGGTCGAACAAACGAACTGAGAGGATTGTTACATCAGGTGCTGCTGTTATAGGGCTACCTGACATAGTCTTGGCCGAAGCTTCCGCGACCTCTGATATTATGGCAGAGAATCCGCTTAAGGTCTGCCCTATCACCATTGTCTAATCACTGGCTCCTCTGCGGTCACTTTCAACAAGCGTTGCATCGTAGGTTAAATTTGATTACTCTGTTGGGATTGAATGGAAACAAGCCGCCTTCTCTCCATACTGCGAGGATGTTCTTCTTTGTAAGTGCGTGTCTCCTTGCAGGGTCGTATAGATAAGTAAAATGCTGCTCGCCGATTGCTCCTACGCCACCTTGGTCTATCCCCTCCACCTGATCGCGGTAGGCACTTTTAAGCGGGCTGAATACCGCTACGTCACAGGGCTGAAGCTTATGGGATGTGTGTAACAGCATGCGGCATAGCAGATATTATTCTTAAAGCAGAACTCTAAGATTTTAAGTGTCTTATGCGTACCGAAACCATCCTATATAAGCACACGTGGCTTGCTATTAGCAAGTTGTTTAGTCTAGGGATTGAATACCTGCTTGGTCCACTGCAAGCTAATATAAGAGTCAGTGAATCTAGAATGAGAGCACGCATAGACCTAACCAGGGGGTTTGTGTGTAATCCAGTTCGCTCGATAGGTTAAAGCGGGCTAGATTACTTTACGGTTTAGACACCTACCGTCGGCGGAAATACATTCTACAGCAGTTACTATAGCCCGCTTAACGCGGGCACCTCTGTAGCGTTGTATATCGTGCTTACTAACGAGCACTTTGACCGAATTTAGCATGCTTAGCATCACTACAGTCTCATCCATGCTGTAGATATTCTCTGGACATATAAGTGGCCTAGACAGTACCTCCCCAATGATCTCAAACTAGTGGACGACCTTATTATATATGTCATATCGTTTCCAATCCTGTGGTGTTAGAAAATCGGAAACGGCTCTCTCTTCGTACAGATATAGATACTGCTGGTCTCTGACTTTGTCCTCCTTTGCGGGATGCTTGCTTTTACGAGCATAAAGAGTCGCCAGAGGGACATTAAAATGGGCGGCTCGGGCAGGGATCGTATCGGACATGCCTTCAGGAAGGGGTTCTACTAATGCTCGACTAGCTCTGTCCATATTAGTTATGAGAAGTGTGAGTATAGTGATGGAATGAGGGACAAGCCAGAGTCGGTGTCGCGCCAGTGAGATACTGCCACGTAAGCTATTTGTGTCCCGCTCAACAAACTCTGCAAACCAGACAAACCAAATAAACACTGTACCACACGTGACTAGCTGCGCCACGTTTTAATACTATGGATAAAATACACCAGTGAAGCCGAGACATGCTAAAAGCGTTCTAAAAGCTAGAGGATCTTTGGAACCCCTCTCTCAGACTGGCGAAACTCGCGGAATCTACAACCATTGGTGTAGGACGAAGCGCTACTGTTCGGGCGGATTCTTTTGTAGTCAATGTACTCTACGAGAGCGCCGAAAGTCATAGCCCTATCGGTGTTGGTATCCAAACAGGGGTGATAAGTTCAAAGCCGATGTTGGGGATCTTAGGTGAAGAAAATGTAGAAGAACGTTATTATGTCATCGGAAGCCTTATATCACGGTGTGGAGAGATTTAAAATGATAAAATATTGGAAGTTCTCTCGCTACGCAGTCCTTCTCGTTACGTGATGAGTGACTTTATTTGAACGGGCTAGATTGAGCGCTGTTCATTTCACAGCGTTGGTGCGGATATAACACGCCCTGCTCCATCGTAAAGCATCAGGCTCCAAAAATTACATCTTGACCCCTGCGCCTGTCTTAACCTTCCTCTCGAACGGTCAAACCATAGATGTCAAATCTCAAACTTCATCAAAACGTCATCACAACGCAAACAACCAACGACTATCATTGCAACATTACTCATTATTCTTAAACGTCGCATGTCATCTACATCTCTGTCGTAAAGTCTTCACTCCTCTAGTCTAAGCTACCTCGGTAGTCTCTATATACAGACAACAGAGTCACTTTCTTTCTTCCTTCTTTCCTTATCTACAAGCCAAAGCAGTTGGCGTAGTACGTCACTGTCGCCGGCCAGTCCGAGAACATGGCTTTGATACCGACTTGTTGGGCTAGGACGTCCAGGACCGTGTACATGTCGCCGTCGTGCTTGGTCACGTTCTTGACGTACTGCGCGAGGATTAGCATGTGGGTAACCAGAAGAAGGTTCTCTCAGGGGGAGGACAAGCCAGGGAGGAACAAGGAAGACACCCCGAAAGAAAAGTCAACTCACATCATAGTAGTACCCTCCACCGCCAATCTGCAACCACCCACTCCGCTCATAACTCCACGCCACAATCTCAAGCCCAAGCCTCTTCGCCTCAACCGCATACTCGGACGGCACAATCTTGCCCGCGCCATCAACCTTGGTCAGCGCAAACATCGCCGGCGCCATAATCTTGACGCCGCGCGCCGCAAGCCCCGCCAGCGACGCAGTCGCATTGTCGTACCCCGCGGGCGTATCCACCCTTTCGTCGAGATACACGGCCTGGGCCCCAAACGCCGGCGCGTTCTTGATCCAGTAGAAGATGTCGTCCGGCAGGAACGACTGCAGCCACACACGGGACGGGTGGATACCGTACTTGACGAACTTGTCGACGAGGTCCTGCGCGTACTGCGCCTGCGTGTAGCCGTTGAACGGCATGGGGACTTCGGGCGTCTTGAGCTCCGCCGTGTACTTGATGCCGAAGCTGTCGATGAGCGGGATATATTCGTCGACCGTCATGAGCTTGGGGCAGTTCTGTGCGTACAGATCTGTGCGGAAGTACGGCGTGCCGTCCATGTATTGCAGCGCAGTGGTGGCGTTGGGGAAGAAACCGTCCATTTTGCCGCAGAGCGATTGGAATTCCTTGAGCGTGATGTCGGAGGTGCAGCATTTTGCGGAGGCGGGGGCGGTGCCGTTGAAGGGCGTGAAGGGTGTTGTGCACTTGGAGGCCAAGGTGGTGTTTAGGATGTTGGTCGTCGTGTGCAGATCGCACTGGGCGTGGCGGCAGACGAGCTGCTTGTCCTTGGTGAACGCAACATCGCATTCGATGACGCCGGCGCCCTGGCGGTGAGCAGCCTTGTAGCTCTGGGCAGTGTGCTCTGGGAACTGGAGAGGAGCACCACGATGCGCAAAGACAAAGTCTGACGTCTTGAACTCCTGCTCAGAACAGCTCTCGAGCTTCTCCTTCAACGGGCTCTCGTCCATGTCGTCAATGAGATAGTACGGCCGCACACCGACTTGGACATTGAACTTCTTGTGTCCATGGCCATAGCCCCCTCGAGGTTGGACAGCAGGAACCGCAGCAGCAGAGGCAAGTCCAAGAAGGACCGACGAAGCTAAGAGGGAACGCATTGCAAGAAATTGTCTTCTCAACGACAAGACCTGAGGCTACGGACCAAAAAAGATACCCAAAGACCTGGGAATCAAGCTGTTCCTGCAGACTTTCCACCGGACGGCCATGGTGCTTCTTATGTGCATCGGGTAATGCACATCTCGCTCGCGCGCCCTCGGGGGTCCCATACGAATTGGTGCTCTGGACGGCTGAGCTCCTCCAGCTCCAAGCCATGCGCGCTGCACAGCTATCGCACGTGGGAAGCTACCCTGGCGGCGAGAGTCTTGGAGGATGCATGGAGGCTGGCCGTCACCTTAGAGATAGCAATGTGGTTGTGGAGAGCTATACAAACACCGTTAGGATGCCAAGTTGCCAAGGGCCTCGTGCATGTCACGTTGATAGATCGCCGAAGCGTACTCGTTGCTTGCGACCGCCCGAACGCAGCCAATGGATTAACCTGCCGAGATAAGCTTAAGTCCGCATGAACGAGGCGTTAGTTAACGTCATCAGGAACAGATTCCGTTGTTGTCCGTTTCTTGTTATTCGACGCTTGCTGGAAAGTTGGACGCCCGCGGTATCGACTGTTTGTGGGAGCATCCCCCTCCAAGTTTGGATGTGGCTGGAGCATGATGACCGAGACATTTGGCTGAACTTTCGGGGCGAGCGATGTCTTTGATTATGTGAGCTTTTGATTCGTCCAAGTTGCAGTAAGAGGACTTCCTCGCTACCAGGCCCCAAGAGTGATTTGCACAAAGCAGTATTACCTGCACTGTGCCATTCGCAGGTCCACGAGTGGCCGTATCCTGTACAGCCTCCAGCTACCTACAGCATGAATGTATTCATGACTAAGAAACATCTATTCAACTCTCCTCCTATTTGCAGACGATCGTATGCGTATTTCTTCGATTCGTACAGCGGTTCGACTATCGTTGAGACATAGAGTTGCAAATAATAGTCATTGACATATAGCGGTGTATAGTGATTAGTGAGTGCTACAAATGGTAAAAGGTTAGAGAAAAGTATAGCGAACATACTCATAGTGCTTCCTGAATCGATGGAGACAAGCCGAGGTAGCCGCGATTATGAAAGTCATCCGGATCATACGACGATGGATGAAGAGGAATTCAAAGACGATACCTAGACGTAGTAGTTCGTGAAGAGCAATTGACGCAAACCTTGGCATTACTCGCCAATAAGAAACGTGGAATCTACCATGCTTAGTGCAGGCAACGGCGTTTTCCTTACCAGTAGCCCAAACGAGAAAGGCGATTTGAATGAGTGGGTCTCATGAGGGCTCGACAGCGCCTTGTGCGTTTCTGTCGGGCCATATGCGCCCCACTCCGCAGTCTTGGGGTCGGAATGCTGATGCTGGGCAGTGATTGAGTTTTGAAGTTCCGAGAGAGCGTATATTTGACATGTTGTGCACTTTCCATTCTCTACCTCTACGGTATTGCTTTCAAGTGCAGTTAAGCTACGCTTTCTTCGGTCTCAGTCGTCTCCACTATTGGCAGCTTGAACACGCACTTGCTCTCACCAACGTCTATATCCAATGAGCATCGATGATCTGGAAGTGTGACGATAAATGTCGTTGGTGCTGTAATTTTTTTAATGGGCTCGAGAAGTTCTGCTCCCCTCTCTTTCCACACGTCCTCATAGTAATCGGTCCAGTGGCTAAATCGAAAGACGAGAGTGATGTGTAATCTCCGCAGACCAGTCAACTTACTCAATGCATCCCAGGACTGGGACCACTGTTGCATGACGGTTTCCGGCGCAGGAAGCAAAGCCATGTAGCGAAAGCTGTCCACTTCCCAATAGATATGGAGATCCCGAAGCTGAGAGAGTCTTTGAGGTAGGAAGTAGTATGAGAAATAATCTATCGTTGGTTGCTCGTCTGAATCGGTTGATAGCGAGAATTGGTTCGCCTTGTAGAGATACTCGATGGCTTCAGAATATCTACCTCGATATGAGTATGATCTTGAATGCTTCAAGGAATAAAGGGCTTTCAAGGTTCCACTTACATCACTCGGCAGGTCCTCAGCAATGGAAGTGCGAAATCGAGATTCTTCTCACCAGTCCAACCCATGATACTACACCGACACACATCAAGCGGGCAACGTCGCGCATGAAGTTTTCCATGCACAGTCGTCGTGGCGTGAATTGATGCCCCGCCCAGCGCTCTTTCGTAGATCATTCGTCGAATTTCTAATGGTAGCTTGGCCATGAAGTCTGACTGTGGCTGGTCCAAAGTTGATTGGTTCTCTCTCCAATCCTCAGAGGGTATCGTCATCGCTCGTTCACGCGGAAAAGGTACTTCTGGCTGAACACATTGAGTCGTCCTGCCACGACGCCCGCAAGTCCTTCGTCGTGGTATGAAGATAACTGCAAGACAAATGCATGGGGCGCAGCAAATCCATAACGCACACTTGCAGCTCTGCCAAGCTGCTACTTCAAGGCCATGTTTGGTCTTTTTGCCGGCTTTCTTGAGCTTCGCGCGAATCACCTGGCGCTTCATTCTCACGAGGACTCGACAAATTTATCACAAAAAGCGCTGATGGAAACGGAAGAGGATGAAGGAGGAGAGGAGAAGGCTGGACATGGAGCTGAAGTAGATGTGGCGCGGCTACCTGGCCCGTCGGCCAATCGTGTGCGACGCTGACGTAGCTTGAACGAATGACTTCCTGTACGACCATCCAACAATTTATAACATTGGTAGAGTCATAGTTAAAACTTCGTTTTTATCCTGAATACGTGGAAGATGGCCTCATTATAGGTTATATTAGGGTTCAGTGATGTCGTTTTGTGGCTTGTTCGCTTCTCACCACATGCAAATGCAGACCATTGTGGCGCAGCAGAAGAAGAAGCGACACCAAGTTTCATATTGTCTTGAAATACAATCTGTGTCCAGATTTTTCGTCTGACATATAAATACAACTCATTCAAGCAACATGAGCAATTGCTTCAATCTCAACCCTCGAAGTCTTGAGCAACCCCACGACCTGGATCGCTGACGCAAGTGGCCCATGGTTCTTACATCTTAGCTTCAGATTTCGACCCAAGTGCTCTGCGATATCGTCCAACGGAATCGTGATAAAAACACGGGTCTTGTAAACTTGGTCCCAGCCAGTTCCCCCTGCATGCTTGATTGCGTGTTCGACGTTGTCGAAGGCCTGGTCGACTTCTTTTGCGAGGTCCTCGGGAAACTCTCCAGTTTCTCGGTCCCAGCCGCCTATGCAGTGTTAGTTGGATATCTCTTGGGATTATAAGGAGGTTGGGACGTACCCTGGCCAGATATTTCGATACGATTGTCGATTCTGACGGCTTGACTGTAGTTCAGAGATGCCTTGCTTTGCTCGCCGAAGCCGGGATAATCAAAATATTGGAGAGTTGACATTTTGAAGAGATTTTTGATAGGTTTACTCGATAATTCGACTATGTATGCGTTCAATGGTATCCAAAGAGGAGGAGACTTGAAAGGTGTTGCGGATGAGATAAATTGACCATCCATCTATCCACCCTTATATACTTCTCTATGACAGTTCCTCCATTCCCTCAGGAATGCATCATCGAGAGACACGATACCTTGCCAAGACAAAATTAATAAGCCCGCCCTCAGGCATCCAGAAATCTACTGTGTGAGCCTTAATCTCAAGCATATTCCGCTGCATGACAAAGCGCCTAGCCAGCGGAGTCGGAAAATGTAAGGATGTAAGGATCGCCAAGAGATCTGGGAAACGAAGATCCCACCTTGTTTTGGAGAATGAGCGGGCTTAGAAATGATGGACGGCGGAATTAGGATATACCAAGACTTTTGAGCATCATGCGAACCTTGTGTAAAATGTAGGCTTTTCACTGTTTTCGTCGAGGTTTGCCACACTTCAAGTTGTCTTCATGGGCGCAAGCTTGGCTTGAGGAAGGGAGATGCTCGCGGAGGGATTGCAGCCCCGCCTAGGGCAGGTCCAAGCGTACACGGGCATTAGGTTGTTCCGAGAGATAATTGTTTGTAGATCTGCGGCCGTACTTAAATCGTATAACTCCCTATGATGGACTCAGGAAGAGCTTCGTGTGAAGGATTGTTGTGGTGTCAACAGAGAGGACGTGCATGATGGAGGGTTTGGCGAATGACGTAGATCAAGCCAATGAATGCTAGGTACCTAACCCAAGTAATCTTGGAAACTCGCTGCAACAACACTTTCATGGCCATTGAGTGAACAAAGTAGGTAACAAGTTTATCCTCAATGTATCCAGGACATTCAGGTGCCACTTTCAAAGATCTTGCTTCCTTAGAACTTGAATTGCTCTAAGAAAGCGATCAATTGGCAACAGTCCTTGTTCTATGTAGGATAGACTCAACACTGAGCAAATCTATCTTGCATTACAGAGTCCAGAGCACATAGATATCTCACATCACATCCCCCAATCGCACACATCCATTCCCCCCTCCCCCCTTCCCTACCCAAGCATACTCCTCTTCCTCCCCCTCATCCTGACCCCCTCCAACCTCTTCAACACACCCCTCCCCCCCTTATAACTCTCGCCATACGCCTTCAGCACCTCCTGGAACAGCGGTTCGGCAGCCGGATGGGTAGCCGAGAAGGCGCGTTCCAAAACGTACAGGTCCACGGCTTTGTCTTCGTCTTGGATAGATGCTGTAGTGAGGCCGA
The DNA here is from genome assembly GCA_001644535.1 of Pyrenochaeta sp. DS3sAY3a. NCBI lineage: Eukaryota > Fungi > Ascomycota > Dothideomycetes > Pleosporales > Cucurbitariaceae > Pyrenochaeta > Pyrenochaeta sp. DS3sAY3a. Next base: position 88,069 of record KV441647.1, on the reverse strand, counting down.
AGTCGATGAGGTAGATGTCGCCTTTGAGGGAAGAAGGGGTCTGTGGGTGTGACTGTGGTGATGGAGGAGGAAGCAGTGAATCGGCTTGCGTAAGTGCTGCTTCGCGTGATGTCGACACCGTCTGTCGACCCGTCGCTGCTGGCACCGCATCCTCTCCCCTTTCTCTCCCCAATCCCTCCCTCGGCCACCTGAGCATAAGATTACTCGTCGTCAAATCCCCATGACACACCCCCAAAGCATGCAACTTTCCCACCTCCCTGCCCACCCGCCCCATAAGCTCCAGCATCTCCTCGTCCCCTCCCTCCGCACCCTCCTTATCCTTCCCCCTAACATCCCTCCTCCCCGCCCACCCATCCAACACCGCCCTCACAGTCTCCCCCTCCACAAACTCCAACACCAACCACCCCGCCTCCCAATCCGCGCCCACCACCCCCGGCACATTGACGCCCTCGCGCTTAACGCGCACCAGACTCCGTGCTTCGGCCAGCAGCCGCTGCTTTGTGAGCCGCTTGTCGAGCGTGGGGTGGCGGTACGGTTTCGGCGGCCGGTATTTGACGACGACGCGCGTTGAGGGCGACAGGAACGTTGTGCTGTAGACGAGCGCTTCGGCGCCTTGCGTTATCGGTGTCAAGGAGGACTGCGTGAAGGGAAGTGGGAGGGTGTGTAGCGGGCGTGTGGTGGGTGGTGTGGGAGGAGGGTTTATGGGCGCCACGGGCGCGGGTTCGGCCATTGTTTTGGGGCGGTACGTGTGGGTTTAAGGAGATTTTGCGAGTTTGGAGGATGCGATGTGGTAGAGGTAATTATTTTATTACAGGTAGGTAAAGATCAAGTGGCTGTGAGGATTCAGTGGTGAATCGAAGTGGCCGACTTTTTTTAGCCGTTGGAGTTCTGCCCCGCGATGCGACATCCAGCCCTACGGGAGGGACACTTATCGATATCTAGCCTCAACACCACGCGAGCACCTGCAGATCGCCGTTTGAGACCAAGATTGCCGCGTCCAAAGATAGATTTGACATTGCTCGGACAAGATCGAGCACGGATGTCGATCTCTTACGGGAACACAAATGCGTGAGCCTGTGCCCTCATGTCAGGGTTGAGGTTGCACAGACGAGCGAGGAAAGACATCACAATGCTGATCAATTGCAATATGTGTGAACGAGCGTGATTGCATTTAGGTTTCTCATCCTACATGATCCACTGTTCTCAACTACCTTCAGTCCCATTCTGGCTATCAGTCAAGGAGTGAAACGCCCAGAATGAAACGCCTCCCCAATCACCAAAAGTGATAACAACTGGTCAAGGAGTGCAATGAGCCCCAGCCACAGGCATAGGGCTCGTTGTCCTGTCCGATCCGCTGTCCCAAAACGCAAAGAGCCTTCCGCATGCTCATTAAAGCAGTTTGCATAAAGTCGGAATCAAAGAAGTTCAATAAGAAGATCTTCCGCAGAAGATACGAAGGTAATCGTGATATTGAAAGATAAAGTAAAAACTGTCCACGACCGAATGCAAAACAAAAGCCAAACAAAAGGAAAAAGTCATAATGGGCCGTAACGGTGGGCGGAGCGCCACACTAATATGCACAACAAAGGATACAAGTCCCTTGAGTATTGATTCCACCTGTATGGTTGGTTGCTTAAAACATGGTGCTCTTGCGCTTCTCGACGCTTGTTAGGACAAGCTTGGGCATGGTGCGGCGTTCACCATATGTCTCCTCAGGACGGATGTCAACAAGACCACCTCCAACGGATGCACCATCGTCGCTGCTGACGCTGTTGGCAGTGTAGGAGCGATCCAAAGAGCGCTCTTTGGAGGCCTTGCGTTCTGAGCCAATGGCGCCGTTGGCGACTGCGCGGAGACTGCCAATGCTGGGCTTTCCCGAGAGGCTGCCACTTCCTCCACTGCGGACACTGTCGGAGTCGTTGTCAGACGAAGGGAAGTGCTCGCTGTCAGGGGAAACACTGCCGCTACCAGTACGATGAGCACGGCGGCCAATACCAGCACGCACCAAGTTGCCAACAGCTTGTCGGCGTTGGCGAGTAGCAAAGTTCTTGCTACCCTCATGCTTGGTGGTAGGGCGGTCCTTGAGCTCCTCGATCGAAGGGGGACCACGTGGTTGGCGGACTGGATGCTCTCCAGCACGTGCTTGACCGGGGCCGAAAGTGCCAGTCATTGGAGTGGCTGGGAAACCGACAGGGCGAGTGAAGGCGGACCGCGGACCCTCAGGCGTCTCAGCCTTTGCGTCGACGGCGAGCGAAGAAAGGTTCTTCTTGTGGCCACGGCGGAAGGCGTTGGCAGATGGCGGGGGAAGTGGAACGACATCCTGGGGAGGAGTGGACGACTTCTTGGGAGGAGACGCACTGCGAGATCCCCATGGGCTGGGGTTGATCTCGTTGGGAGGAGAGACATGAAGCACTGGGGTGTCAACCTTGGGTGGCGATGACGCGAAGCCGGGAGTTGGGGGAGGCGGCGAGTGGGACAGGTTGGAAGTGGCCGCTTGATTCTGGAAGTCGCTAAAGTCCTCTTGCTGGAAGCTTGGGTCAACAACGTACTGATACTGTCCGGTCATTTGGTTGAGCACGAGGTAGACACCGGGCTGACCAGTTTCCTGAATCATTGGGTTGCTCTGGAATTGCTGACTATAGGCATTCATCTGAGAAGCAAATGCAGAGTTGAATTGCTGCGACTGGCGCATACCACCGTTCATGGACATGCCGCTGAACTGTTGAGCAGTCAGAGCCAAAAGCTGCTGCTGAAGCTGCTGCTGCCTCTGAGCGAGGTACAGCTCAGTAGCCAAGAGCTGGGCAGCGACATTGGGATCCATCTCGCTATCATCGTACTGGAGCGAGGGAGGAGCAAGAACTTGATCATAGAGCACAGGCTGCTGCTGCTGTTGTTGCTGCTGGCTGTACTGGTTGACGCCAGAGAAGCCGGAGCCAATGGCAGTCTGGGGAACGCCCTGGTTAGCGCCATTGAAACCCTGTCGGGAGTAGCGGTTGGTGTTGTTGGCACCGACGTTGTGCTGACGCTGCGAGAAAGGAGCCGAAGCCGGGGGCTGAGCAGATGTCGGCGTCTTGGGGGCAGTGCGCAAGCCAGCAAGGAGGTGGGAGCGGCTGGTACGGGGAGTTGCAACCGAATCCTCGGCAATCGAGGCGACCTTGGGAGGAGAGGCGACGCTGAGACGCTTGAGCGCAGCGCCCTTGCCTCGAGAGCCGAAGCTCGAGGTCGGGCCGCCGAAGCCGCCCTGGGACTGGAAGTTGTTGTAGGTCATTTGAGCAAGACCGCCAGCGTCCATGCTCATTTTGATAATCTAACGCGGAGTTGCGGGCTAAAGGTTAGGCGGCAACAAAAGGGTATGCACTGAGCACACCAGAAAGGATACGAATCGAAGGAGGAACCAGAGACTATTGAAAGCCGAATGGAGAGATGGTGAGACGTCGATCGGGGACCCGAGGAATTGATGCAACGTGAGCGTGCGGCGGCAGACCGGCGAGTTGGATGGCGATTATGGGATTAAGGATCGAGACGATCTTGTATGTAAAGGTAGAGTGGGTATTGGAAAGGAGCCGATGGGCAATGCAGTTGGAGGTATTAACAAAGGTGCTTCAGTCGCAGGCTAGGCGGAGCTGGAGGCTAGTGCTGAGGGCCGACGCGTCTTGCTGGAAGAGGGCGGGAGACGAGGGCAGCAGCCAGGCAGGATGGCAGACCACGGCGAGCGGTGAAGATAAGACGAAAGGGCTGAATACAGGAACGGACAAGACGGGATCGCGAGGATGCGGTCGTGGGGGGTTCTTTTGCTCGGAGAGAGGGAGCGACGGGACTGGCGCGCTCGCGGAAGGGGGATTAGGAGGAGAATAAGCTGGTCCAAACAACAGGAGCAGAGGTAAAAGAGGCAGAGGGGTGCACTGCGTTGGGCGAAGAAGGGAGCGAGGGGGAAGGAGGAGAGGAAGGGGCGCGAGATGGAGGGGCCAGAGAGAAAAGGTGACGAGCAGCGAGGCAGAAGGGCTGGACGAGGTGCGAGCCGTATAAAGACGGCCAGTGGCTCCTGCCCCTCTTGGCGGGCGAGGCCCTGGCAGGCTAGCGCGGGCCTGCTAGTGTCGAGCAGGAGCTTGCGCTGCGGGCCCCCCTGATGGCCTGCACCCTCTGGCCGCAGGCGTGAAACACTGGCAGCGATGCGCACGCCCTGTTCCTGCGTGCCCGTCCCCGTCGCTGTTATGCTCTGGAGCCTGGGGGCAGTTTGGAGCTCGAGGTGATGCCCATCTCTCGCCGTGGTGGTGCGCCGCTCGCAGTCCTGACACTCGACTGTCGCGACTGAACGAGTCTGCCGCCCTCAGCGCCACCACGCCCGCTGGCTCGCCCCGGCCCACCCTGGGCTTCGAGTCTTCACCACACGGCGAGCCCAGACGCTGCTGTCCTCAGGCTCTCATTGCTCCAGCGCGGCGCGCAACTGCACACCGCACCACCTGCTCCACCCTCCCGATAGCGTCTATACTGGCCAGTTGGGCCACTCGTTGCCCTCTGCCACTGTCCCAACGGCGGCTACGCGCTCGACGAGCATGCTCGCTCTCCTGACTGGCTGGCCTGCAACCACCCCCGAACCCCGTCTCGCAGCCACGAGACAGCTCGACAATTCTAAATATACTCCGCTCCCCAGACCCTCGGCCCTCGTTCATCAGCATCCGCGCTCTCTAATCCCGCTGCAGAGCCATTCGCGACCACTCGTCCGCTGGCCATGGACGCTGCTGTGCTGAGTCCTCGAATTTGTTGCTCGATGACGCATGAAGCCTGGTCGGACTTTGCTGCCACTCGCGCGTTGCACCACTGTGCTAAAACCGCCCGTCAGCATCCTCCAGTCGCTACGGATACTTTTGCAAATGTCCGTTGTCCTCGCGCAATCTGCAATGCATTCCCTGCGGGACGGGAGGACGCTCGTAGCCTGCCCACCCTTGCCCTGCGTACTTAGTACGTAGACAAGGACGCGTTTTGATTGCACGTCCATCAGGCCCGGTGCTAGAAGGCTGCTAGACGGTGTTAGATTTTGCTAGACCTGTCAAGTCGCCCAATTTTCTCCTCTCCCACCGCGTCAGCTCTGTGGTCCCTCATGCTCGCCTCTCGCTGCTCGCGTGGCCCCTAACGTGTGCTCGCTGCCGTTTCATCGCCGGGTTGGCCCTGTCGTCGAGGCCTGAAACGTCTCGACTAGTGTCCCACCTCATCTCGCTACGCCTCTCCCTGCAGGAACGCCTGCCAAGCCTGACCTCCCCCTTCTTCGAAACGTCCTCTCCCTCTCGTTGGACTCGCGTTTGCCCTCCGAGGCTCTGGCGTCCGGGTCTGCTTGCAGCTCGCCCTCGAGCTTATGTGCAGATCGAGTTTCCCCAGAACCTGTTCGCCATCCCAACACATGCTCGCCATCGCTCTTACTCATCGTTCGGCTCACTTTCCAGCTGCGCCTGTCCACGCCGTCTATATTTGCCCGCTAGACGCCACTTACCATAATTTCACGAGGCAATAGTCACTAGTCTAGACATGCCACTATCCGTAATGTTTGCCTGTTTGGGCCCTACTCAGGAACACAGTGTTGCCGAGTCCGCGCAATCCATCAAGTCAAGCACGATCACAAGTTCATAACAAGCAAGCAGCGCCACCAACTTGACTGCGACAGGAACAGCACCAGATAGACGTTGATCGGTATCCATGCATGTTTCACAAACATTTGCATCTCTACCACTCGCGACGGCGCGGCTCATCCCTCTCGCTTCCGCCAAAATGCTTGAGGCAACGGCGCCGGACATGGACATGCAAAGGAGATTTGTTCGTTGCGCGTAGATTACGCTAGTCTTCGAGTTCGCAATGAAGCAGGCAGCCACAGCTCGACAACCTACTGCGCCTCCGCATGGGTATGCTTACAGGTATGATTTCAGTGCATTGATGTTCGTGAATCATAATATTCTGCAGCGTTGAGGAACCATCCAGTTTATGCATTATTTCGAACACGTGGTGATAGCTGGTGGGTATTGAGGTGATCGGAAATTAAACCCAACACGAACCAGCAATGCAAGTGAAGACACACCCTACAATTTTTCGATATGTATAGTTTTCGCATAACGAGCATCTTACATATTTGAACATACCAGCATTATTGCATCCACGTAGTAAGACTAGTACGTGCTTCTTCTCATACTCGCCATCCGTAAGAGCGAGAGACACGTTCTGCCTGACGTGTACGTTCACGGTGCGAAACAAACTCGCCTTGTCAGACGTTTCAACGCTGGCTGCCCAGTCACGATCCAACCCGCATCCCTAGCAATAGATTACATGAGATTGTCACAGTCGCGAAGTTAATGCTAGACCACGTCTCAAGTGTCCCCAGCTGAAGAATCGAGGTTGTAGGGATGGCCTTGTGAGCAGGTAGGTAGGGAAGGGGGGAAGGATGTAGAACAGACTAATTACCTATCCGCCGAGTTTGAAGGAAACGAAACAGCAATTTTAGGACAGGTTCGTAAAGCGAAGTATTGAATTTACACTTATTGTTGATGTTACGGGGGAAGCCGCTGAGAACGTTCATGTGGTTGTAGTGGGGAATAGCGTAGACCTGGGTGCACCTACATTTACTCGAGATGAAAGCACTCCCTCTATCCCAGCACACTTCAAATGCCCCATCCAAGAACAATAGCAACGTCAAAAACAATACTAAGCACCGTTTACACAACTTCGGCATCCTAGCTGGGCGACAATACCCCACACGTTCCCGTCACGGTGCACAGTAAAATGACCTCTTCAGACTACGGCCAACGATCGCGGCAACGACACCGCTTCTTCGAGGACAATAGCTAAGTAGTCACACATCCTTAGGGTGAGTTTGCATCGCGCAACTGCGCGCCTGCTGGACGGGCAAGAACAATGCGAAGACCGCGACAATGGGAAGCAGTGGAACGCGTGGGCCGTCAGAGGGGGAGTACGTATATGAAGTCAGGTATCCTGAGATCTATTTTACTCTTGTTTTCTCCTTGAACCTCTTCTGTGCTTGACATCTTGATATACGGATTCTTCTTCCCGGCTTGACATCTTCCTGTTTCTTTCCCAGGGATACACTTCAGTCATCGAGCATCACGACCTTTCGCTGGATAAGCGTTCACAAGCACTGCGCGGTTCGACATAAGACTACACAACAAATTGAACAAGAGACTCGACACTATCCTACACTGTCCACAACAACATCTCCCTCGAACGAAGATGAAGCCGAGCTTCCGGATACCAAGGGGCTCGCCCTCCACACCACCGCCCTCACGACTAATACTCAATATCCTCGTTCTGTCACTCATATCCATCTTCGCCAGCACACCGGGCTTAAAAACATGTTGCTCCATGTTGAAGTCCAAGTCCAGTGCCATGGCTCGGTATAAGACACACACAAATATAAAGAACAAGACAGGGCCAGGGAGAAACTACAACCACAACTCCGCCATACTCCACGACCCAGCCACCGAGTCGACACACATCACCAAAGCACAACGCACATCTAACCCCGCTACCACGACCACAACCATACCCGATCCCAGGACTAACCTCCACCCGATGTCCACTGAGCCACTTGTCCACACTTCCAGCGCAGTCAACCACGCATGCATAACAAATATGCCCATGGGCGGCATGCAGTGCGCGGTCATGTAATCCTCCTCATACCTATCCTCTACAGCATGGTGTTCACTCAGAGAAGGCACGATACAGAGCTTCAAGTAGCGAGGAAAGAATGGTGTTAGTAATGGTAATACTGTGGGGGTGAGAGCGTAGGAGGGGGAAGTAGGTGCTGGTCGCCTGTCTTCATAAGCGAAGGTACTTGCTTTTGTGGTGTCGTCGATATCAGGGATGGGATGTCTTTCATCTCTGATTCTCGGCGAATACGGGATGGGGTGGTGCTATGGATCTGTGATGTTATACATCTAGAGCGTGTTCGTGCGAGCGTTGTCTGCGTTAGACGGGGAGATGTATACAAGCTTAGATAGCTGGCTACTTAGTTAGGTATTCATATTGGGATGTCTTGCTTTCCAAATCCAAACTCAACTTCCAACTTTTGATTTCCCTCAACTACCTCCTTTACCGATTAGACAGTTCCTTGATTTCTCCTCGGTTTCCCGGTTTCCGACTTCCAACCGTCCCAAGTAACACGGCGAATGCTCAAAGACGGACAGTGGATAAACAACCAGTGAGTTCAACCCATCTACCAAGTCACTGTACCTTAATCGTACCTACGCGTATACCTCCCAGGCGACCTTAGAAGATGTTGGATAGTAAGTCCTTTGGCATATACAATCTTTCTTCTGCGCACTGAGCATGACCAGATATGGATAGAGGCCAAGGACGAAGTGGGTAGTCCACAAACTCATCGGAATGACATGACCGTTACTCACAGCACTTCTCCCAACTCGATAGATGAATGCCAAAAAGCTTGGCCAAGATAGACTAGAGTTGCATTCTTCGAAACGCACATGTTGAAATTTCTTTGCCGTCTTCTCTTCTCCAGTCACCGTCATCTATGAATCTCTTCGAAAAACTAGCCTGATGCACATGATCACAATCCCGTCACAATGCAAACCCACCTCCATCAGATGAACCATGATGCAGCCCGCCCATCCAAATGCAATCTACTTGACCCACATCTATCGTCTCAACCCCAACATCTCTCGTCCCAAACCATCTCTCCCCTCCTCCCTCGTAATCTGCTCCGCCGCCTTGATAAGATCATACGTAATCTCATCATTAACCACACTATCCTTGCTATACTTCTCGTGCGTCTGGACGAAATTCCTAATCCACTTCGCAGCAGTCCAGTACGTCCCGTTCGCTCGCTTGCGGATCAAGTCGAGGTAACTGGCCAGATCGCAGCGTGTCTCGACGTCGACGTTCATGCTGTTGAGGTACGACTCGACGAGCGGGATCAGGCCGGGGAACCCGCCTTCGGTGGACACCTGCCCGTTGATGACTTCGTTGATGGTCATGAGTTCGTACTCGTCTTCGACGGGGCCGACAGGTGTGGCGGGGCGACTGGGCACGCCGATGGGTGTCGAGGTCCCTGTGCCGCTGGGCTTGTGGCTGGGGAAAGGGTTCTTGCGGAACCAGAATTTCTGCGTTGACACAGCATCGCGGATATGTGCTGTTTCCATGTTGTCGGACACTTTGGTGATGGGGATGTAAAAGTTGAGGTTGAAAGACAGGATGGCACGGGTGAGCAGGACGATGAAAATGGAGAAGGCTGCGTTCTCAAAGTCGGTTATTTGGATCTCCATTGGCCGGAATTCAACTCGCCAGCCCATGTCTGAGCCGGCTGGCGGAGGCTTGAATCGCATGTGCTGCCAATTGGTCGATTGCAGGTTCTCGAAATGGTCGGCCTTTGTAAGGTCAAGCTCCTCGAGGTCTTCGGCAAAGACGACAATTGGATCACGGATAAAGAGGTGGGCGAAATGAGTCGCCAGGAGATCGTCCATGCCACCCTCAAGAAGACGCTTCTTAAGGTCGTCATTGATGACGAGGTTAGGATCGAGGTACTCGGGCCGTAAACGAGGATCTTGCGAGATGTAGGTCGAGTTGGAAGCATAGCGGGATTTAGGCAGTCTCCGTATATCATCATGGAGTGGCTGTTTATTGTGAGTACATGGTAGCATACATGATACGAAGAAACTGACCTTCTCTCCAAGCTCCTCTGGTGTCCGATCGTCTACAGCATTGCTGATTTGGTTCCAGCGAACATCAGTATCAGCAAGAAAGCCCTTGTAGATTGGTGTTGCCGCCGTCAGGGCCAGCAGAATTGGTCCCAGCGGACTAAGCTGGTCGTACATTGTCCTGCCTTCTTGAATGTTCTTGGCCTGAAAAGTGATTTGCAAACAGCAGCTGCCCATGCCGAAAGCCATCGCATCCATATGGATGAAGTTGTCTTTTGCTGCCCCGTTACGAACATCGTCATCCTCTGGCCATTGGTGCAAATCGTAGTTGACGGATGGGTCTTTCCAAGGCCATGTTGTGTTCTCGTCCTTGAAAACTGGAACGTTAACTTGCACCTTCTTGCCTCTGCGCCAACGAATGTTTGCTGCAAGGGTGGGGAATCGAATGTGTGGATTGGCAATCTCATCTGGGACGAATTGAGATCGTAGCTTCGGTCCAGAAACTGGGTAAGATGGCACAATGCAATCGGGTGATCCGAGTCGTGGGAATGTGGTCAAGGTGATTGGGAATTCAGTGTTTGCCATATGCTCCTTGGCAATCTTCCGCCTGTCAAGAGATCAGTGACAAGCCTTGCATGCTCAGGTACAGTTTCATTACCTCCACTTCATGTTCGGCTCGACATCTAGCAGGTCCTTGAAACCAATCCCCCATGGTTTCCCAGGAGTAGCCTCCAGCATGAACCGCCCAAATTCAGGGTGGAACACTGGGGCAGGATTGTCGTTTGCACTGTAGTCGTCAATATCAAGTTTCCAATCACAAGTTGCAGTTCTTACTCGGCATCCCCTGTTTGAAGATCAGGAACACCTCCGCCTTGCTGCAGGAGCTTTTCATCGTTGGCCAATGCCGCAAGGATATCTGCCTGGCGCAACGATAGCCTGACTTTGTGATTATCCTTGTCGTAGCAGACCACCAGGTATTCAATCTAGGAGTGGTGAGTTCCATCTTTCGGGCGGATCAGGTGACATTTACCTCGTCTCCCCAGAGGAGGGCATCCCTTTCTTTACCTTTGGCATTCCGCCAAATGGCAAGGAGTTGCTGTTGCTCACGTTACTATGCAATTTCTGGCTGCGGGTTGGCCACACCGACCTCTATTCCCCATGATCTGACCTGGCCAGCAACCTTCTTGGCCTCGGGCCAGTCAAGGGGTGTTCCAAGTGCACTTGATAGACATTAGCGAGGACGGCGAATTGATTTAGCACGCGTCTCACAGCAAGCCCATCACTCAGCTGCAGGCCTGCCGTGCAATAGTGGTCCGATTGGGTTTGGTACACGGACGGGCCAAGGCGGTTGTGTGAATGGGTGGTTTCTGCCTCTGAACGGTGATAGCGGGGAAGGCTTCGGAGAACACTGCAGATATCTAACTTTAGCGGGGTTTCGCGGAACGCAGGGTTGGTGCAATTCTCGTCGAGCGGCTGCGGCCCCTCGTCTGGATCCTGTACCGTGTGTGTGTCTGGGTCGATCGCCCGCAAGCAGTCTTGTCGAGCAGGCCAAAGACGATGGGCAAACTCTACACCACGCGCCGACATAAGAGAAGGCCGCAAGGCTAGAACCGGCGCGTAGGGCTGACTAATGTAAGAGGAGGAAAAGGGTAGTCCTTCTCTGGCGCTTGCCTCTTCCGGCAACAGCACCCTGCCGCGTGCCGATGACGCTTTCCTAATGCGCGGGCGCGACGCACAACATCAACCTCACTTCATCATGGCCGCGCCCACATAGCCTCTCTATTTGCATGCGCAACCCGATCGTTGTTTGCACGACGGTGCTGAGCAACACTGACGGCAATGCCGCGCAGCACGGGCTCGTTCTTCTGTGTCGCCGCATCGTCTTGGATATGTGCCTCGCCTATGGCTGTCTCTGCCCACGTGCATGCAGCTTCAGCTACACCGTGGCACGACTTCCCACTGGTTGGGCAGGCCATCCGAGTGGCAGACTAGAGCAGTCATTTCCTCTTATCTCACGCTTCAGCGAAGCCATCAGCGCCGTTATGCGGCCCGCTGGGCACCTGCAGCAAAGTGTGTGGAGCGGGAAAAACAAACATGACGGGTCATTTCTCCCAGCAACTCGAGCCCTATCATGCCCTTCTAGTATTCTGCATGCATCCAATGCTGGCTCGTCTCGTTTGGAATTCCTAGATTCGGGCCTCGAGGACCGCCATAACGGTACCGCATCGCCCCGACGAGCATCGGCTGCTCTTGAGCGTGCCGTGTTCAGAATCGTCGCTGTGCGCCATCGCTCTGCATGGACCGGGCACAAAGGTGGCAAGGGAATCGTGTCTTCGCCCGTTTGGGCCTCATGCATACTTTGACGTTGGACAGGTGTTTAAAGTTCACCAAGTGGTCGTAATTCACCGCCTCATTGTGCTGTGACTTGGGACATGATACAATCGATTCCAGCATGCTGGGACCTTTGCAACCCGATCGCGGGAACACTGATAAATTATAATCGTTGAAGCCTGCATTAGCCCTCGACGTATTGAGGTCACCATGTGTGCGTGTAGTGAGGAAGGGGACGGTGGCTCGGAATCGTTCACTCTAGATGGTGACTCGTATTAGAGCCCGTGGATAGATTTGAAATATTCACAGCTTTTACATTGCTAGGCCTGAAAGCCATATGGTATCTTTGGAAACGCCTGTCAAAAACAGCCTGAAAGCTTCTGCGCACTTCTAGTAAAGTGTCTCTCGTGCATATGTGCCTTAGAAAATATTCCCCATGCGACAGCAACTACTGTCGCCTGCGCCAAACTCCAAACCCATGGTCAAGCCAAGCCTCCCTTGAAGACGGCAAGAGAGTACAGGAAACGCCGTCAGCCAGCCTATGGACGAAAAAAAGTCCGATAGGTTGGCTGGTTGGGTGGGTGTGCCAAAATGCAACCACTATCGAAAGTCAAAAAGTTCAAAACCGCATCTCGATGAAACTAACGGCCACCAAATAATGATGGAACCCTAGCGGAGAGCAGTCTCTGAGGGACGAATGGAAAAGAAAGGGAGGATGCTCTTTGTCGAAGCTCTTATGTAGTACAGGTGCGTCCGGTCGCAGATTTGTTTATACCGTTGCCTGTTAATCCAAGTTTGTGTTCGATGCCGGCGAATCATTAGATGTTAATAGGCTTCTGTCTCTAAAAAGACAAGCTCGCGCCAAAAAATATCCTTCCTGTAAATGCAAACAATATCCTGCGCCAACGCTCTTGCAAAAACGAAGATGTATAGACGTTCATGATGCCACATATAGAGCATGATATGTGTCCATGTTGTATGTACGAAAGCGTAAATCGATGACTCGGATTATGATTGAGAATGTTCTTGTGTCCACGTTAGGATGAAGCTGGGGTTGTCGAAATATACTGCGAATAAGTTGTTTACATTGGTGGAGAGCCGTGGTCGAGAGACTTCGGGCGAAGGTTAGAGCTGGTCATGGCTTGTTTGCCACCCATTTTGCGGGTCAACTTTGCATAGTCTAGCATGAACATCAGTAGGCGAACATCGCATACAAATGTGGGTAACTTACGAAGACCACAAGCGTTGCAAAGTGTCCTAGCGCCGTCAGGCCCTCGGCGCCATTCTGGAGTTTCAGCGCGATTGCAGCTGTGGCAACGTCCTGGAGGAGCAGCTCTCTGTCGGTACAAGTTAGCTAGTTGATTAACAATAAGCCATATCAAGACATACGCCGCGCTTCCTAGTCTTATTATCGCCGCCAGCAAAGCCACCTCCGGATTTCAGGTCATCGCCATAATTGCTCGCGCTATCAGGGTCATAACCGTTCATTTGTCGATACGGGTCTCGAGGGGGTTCCACGATGCTCGCTTGATGATGGTTGAAAACAACGTCACGCATTCGTTGGAGCGACATCTGGATCCTTTCGCTTTGCTTCAGCATGTCATCGACCTCTTCCAATCGTGGCATAGATTGCGGGTTCATGCCAATGCGTTGGTTCTCGTGAGCCTTTTGTCTATAGACTTTTGAGAATTCGGCGATGCGTCCAGCGCCATCAGCCATCTGAAAAATCAGCACAGTCAAAATATACGCACAGAAAAACGTACCTCGTTTAATGAAGCCTCGAGATCGAAGCTCTCTAGATGTCGTTTGACTGATTCGCCGTAGGGAGCGAGGCTAGAGCGATTGATTTTCTTCTCTTCGAGACGAGCCATCTCTGAGCTGTTCTGCCAGGATGGAGGAGGATATCTTGGAGGCGCAGAATACGTTGACGTGGCTGGCGGATACGCAGAGTTGGGTGCGCTTACGGAAGGCGCGGATAGAGGGTAGCCAGGTGGATATTGGGAATATGGGTAGTGGTGGCCCATCGATGCAGCCGACTGAGGAGTAGCGCTCTCGTAAGTACTCGATGGTGGAGGATACGAGGGGTAGTGGTTAGGGCGGGTGGCACTAGGTGGAGGAGATTGCGTGGTTTTCAGTGGATGGAGTGTCGGTAGCTTCGGGTTATGCTGAGGGGTGTTGATGGATGAACGAGGATCAGCGAATGTTGGGCGTGACAGTGAGTCTGGCTGTGTTTGAGACAGGGGAGGAGGTGGTGCCTGGGAGGAGGATGTACCCAGGAACGGACTTCTTGGGTGTGAAAAGGGATTGGTAGGACCTTGAGTGCCATTGAAATCTGTTGAAAAGTGCCGCGGCCGTTGGTCGGCCGGTGAGGTGGCGCCCGACTGAGGCAGATAATGTTGTGGTGCTGATACCAGAGCAGATGGGGGAGGTACCGACGCAGGATATGAAAGCGGCTGCTCTGAGCCGAGGGCTTCGTGTATTGAGGGCAGCGATTGTCGGGCAGTGGGCCGTTGCGATTCCTTCTCATCGCCGGACGTTCTCCGTGATTCTGGAGGGGAGAGCAAGCCGCCGAGCACACCAGATATTGCGCTGGCAGGCGACGATTGGTGGTTGCCGTGCAGTTGGGAGAGGCCAGAGAAAGGATGTAACGGGCTGATCATGGGCGCGGATTGCTTCCTCTGGTACTCTATTTCCTCGCGCTTGACTCTGTCTGGGTCCAGGTGGTTAATCGAGGGCAGGCCAACGCTATTGCGGATGTTAGCATATGCAAACACGGATGATGACTGCGGCTTGGAGGAGCATGGCAAACAACGAACCTTGGCCTGCTGGCGGGGTCTAGTGCCTCCATGGCGCGGGACCAGCCCAGCAATCGCGATGCTGGAGCGGCTACTGTTGTTGTTGTTGTTGTTCTTGTTGGTGTTGGTGCTGCTGCTGCCGCCACACCCCAGCGGTGAAGGCTGCAGGAGAGCGAGGGCGGGGATGGCGGGTCCCGCAGACTTATGTGCCTTCCCGCTCAACGTCGACCAGCGCAGACTCCGGGCGACTCGTTCCTTCCGTCGCAGCCTGCACGAAGCCTCTGGTCACCCCACGCAGAGGCTGCAAATCCCACTCGACCCCGTGCGACGGGTTTGTCCAATGCTGCGGCTCTTGCACCGCTTCCGCCTCTTTTCCTCACCAATCCAGACAGGCCAGTGGGCTCGCCTGTGCCACTCAATCCCCAATCGCCGGCTGTGGTGGCTCGCGGGACAGGCGGTTGCTTTGCTGCGCTCCTTGGTGCTGTCGCCGCCGTGGCTGACGTACTCTGTCTGTCGCGGGCACAACGGCCGGGAGGGGTCGGCGGTTCAGGGCAGTACTCAGTGTCGGCGTCCTGGGAGGGTCCGGGTTGCGGCGCGTGTCTGTCGGGGCTCTGGGACGGCGCGGGCGTGGTGGATGGTATGGGAGTGGTCTCGACAGGTGTGACATGGGGAGAGCGCCAGACAAGAGGCTCAATCCCGTGATCTGACAACAGCAATGGCTGATCTTTTTCGGATTTCAGCGCCTCTCGACGCCTGCAAGCATGGTCTGAGAGAAACGAGCGCTAGAGCAGCAATAGCGGGCTAAAGCAGATGCGATCGGAGATGGGCCGCCCCGGCAGCGAGTCGTCGCTCAATGTGACGAGCCTCTGCAGCGTGAGCGAGCAGGGATGGGCCAGGACGAGCCAGGATGAGCCAGGATGGGCTGGATACGGCACGTCTGTTTGCCCCAGCAAGGATGTGGGTGGACGGCGCCGGTTACTGGGTGTTCAGACATGCAACCCTCCAGGGCTCCAGCAGCCTCCCCAAAGCGTTCGACTCAGAGGCCAAGGATATGCGGCACGCGAGCCAGCCCTTGCAACACGGGCTTAATCAGATCGCTTGCCCCCTAAATGCAGCAGACGGACGGCAATCTTGGGCGCAAAGATCAGCGCCGTCGAGGCCGTCTTCATGGCCGTCGACGCCGCTGCACGACGGGCGTGCCTCCGTCGCCCAACACGGGATGCGGCGGCCAGGCGCTCACCAGTCGCCGCTCGCCTTCTGTTCGATCCGGAGCCGTTAAGACCAGGGCCCTTCATCGCCCACGAGTTGGCAGTAGGTAGATGCGCCCATGCCCCAAAGAGCGCCGCCCGAGGCTCTGGGACGAATTATCGTTATGGCATGCAATCGAGATGCAACCGAGCTCCTCATGCACCAGCCCTGGCGCCCCCCCTGTTCATCTGTCACCCAGCCGCTTGGCAGACACAGCCGGCCAGTTGCCCTCCACAGGCCTGCGCGCCATTTCGGGACCTTGTGTCCGCTTCTTGCACCGCAAATTGGCGGTACCGTTCCCATTCTCGTTGCGGCACTGTTGGGCAGCAACTGCGGCCACTGCCCTCGCCGCCAGAACGCGTGCACATGGCCTCATGTCGGCGCTACACGTCGGGAATCGCCCACCACCAAGGGGCTTTTGCATCTGAATCGGCGGCGGTACGATCGCCTAAGCGGGGCGGGCAATCCGGCCATACAGCGCCAGCCAACATGCCGAAGAACATTCTCGAGATCTCAGCGGCCCGTCCTCGACAATGCCAAAGGCCACGACTCGTAGGGCCTAGTAGCCGTGTCTCATCACATGTTCTGGATGTCAGACCACCATTTGCCACGCCTCTGCTACCTATCAGATAATTATCCCACGCTGGGGATTCAGAATCGTGTCACTTATCGGACGCGTCAGTTGCAGAAGCCCCTCGGTCAAATCTGCCTGATGTCCTTGACCTGCGCCGTTTTCCTACGTCCGCCCACACGTGTCTCGTGCTACATGTGGGTGGTGGACCTGAGCTGCACGACGGAATCTTGGGTGCGTCGTCCGCTCCAAGTCCGTGCAATTTTGCCAATGCACAGCGCCGCTGTCAAGTCAGCGTGAGCAACTGGTACCGACCCAGCGATCGAACCACGCTACCGACAAGCCTCCTCACGATTTAGCTGCATTGGTGGACGGGCGTTTTGGCTTCGTAATACCTCAGCGCTGTCATCTCCTTACGCTTCACAGCACCCTGTACCTCATGCGAGACATCCACAGCACCTCTGTTGCATGTCAGCTGCTAAAGTCAATGGGTAACGCAGAGGCCTGACGGCACTGGCCTTTGTATCCTCGGAGTTGCGGCCCCGTCAAATCACATCTCGACTTGGTAGAGACCGAGTCAAGGACGCATCTGAGTGATATACGGACTAAGTAAGACGTTTATCCTCCTATATCAAGCTTCCTCGGCATGCTACTGTGGGTACACTGTCCGTTTCAAGAGTCATGATACTGATGCGAATAATTCGTGCAATGCAAACCTCGTTCATAGCGATGCATTGGCAACCATCACTCCTGCTATTCCCGTTGTCTGTATCAATGTACCCTCTCTCCCTATCATCGAAAGATTGTACGCCGTGTATCACCGCACCCTATCAGCTGTTCATGTCACGAACATGCTGGGACATATCCAGCCTAGATCGGTGGCTTGCAACGTCGAACCAGCGCAGAAAACTCGGTTACGCCATCAATACTTTCTCGCTAAAGCAATCTTCCAAGGCTATCCATGACTATTATCTATATTTGTCCGCTATCTGGATATCTCGCAGCACGCGCCCGATTGACGAGTGTCAGATCCGAAGGAGCGTGCTTGTGTCGCAGCCGGCTCATATTAGGGACTGCAGACCTACGCGGCCCGCTCGGTGTAAGACAATGTCAAATCCACTCGCCTCACAAACATGCTTCACCACGTCAAAGCAAGTGCCATCCTTGAGAAGCATTCGGAACCGTGTCAAGCGGCATGTTCTTAACGTATGTGTTATTACTGGTTCTCCAAGGCCAACAACACCCTGATAATATTATGTGCTATGGGTGTGCACCCTCAGGGTCACTACCTAGCTGAGGCTTTTCTCCGAGCCACGCAGGACAGGATCTCCCTGAAAACTCTATGTCTTCGCTAAGATTACTACTCGCACATTCCACGTTTCAAACCATTCCATATTGAAACTTCTAGTTGTTCTACGGCAGATCAAATCAGCAGTGGCGCTCGCCAGAACAATCAGCATAATTCTGTTCAGCGAAGTGACCTCGTTGAAGACATATCTATTCCCTGCACTGCACCTTGTCGTTTTCAATCAGTCCGTACGTAGTAAGACCTTGGAACTCGGAAATGGACGTAGCATGCGATGGTCACAGTCTGCAGTAAACTAGCAAACATGCCCCGCCAACATCGCGGAGAAACGAGGCTTTCTGGGCCACCGATCTTAGGCTAAAGGCATCGTACATACTCGCTACCAAATTCTGTACTCGAGAAAGCGTGGAGCTGTGAAAAGAATACGATATGAAGGTCCACCACGTCCAAGGTCCAACAAAGCTCTCAGCCTTCTTCTTATCACACAGGTAAAAACCCCATGCATTGACCGAGAGATTATGTGTATACTACGTACTTTCGAAATTATACGACCAGGAATCCGAACTCTTGCGGATTCGTCCCTACTTTTTACAGATCACTAGTCGAAGTAATACTGACATTCCGCATTTTCGTATTGGCCAGCTACATGGCCGTCAGCACGACATCTTGCATACCGGCTATTTACGTTGTTCCGCAAGGAACAGATGCTCAGCAACACGATTCGGGTTGCGAGGTTCAGGCATGCTGTTTACCCGCTATACGAATTCCTTGCACCAGGATATCGACTGCTCCTGTCGGTAACTGATCTTAGCCCTTGAAGACAAGGACAGCCTGTCATGCACCTGCCACTCGTCCATTCTCCTCCACACCGTCTTGCCCCACATTCTGACAGATATTGTGCCCCACACCATCCTTCTGCGACTAGTCCATCGAATTACGAATTTGGTAGTCCTACTCCGTAACGCCTCAGGAGCCTATTTAGCAGAGAGCGCCTCACCAGCGCCTCATAAAGTGACGTCCAGTGTCAGGAATACATTTATCGATTTCCAATCCACATGGGACACGGGAAGCAAGGCTCCACCTGCCTGGATTTTTCTTGATTCCCTGAGTGGTGACATTTGGATCATCGATGCCTGGGCCGGGGTAAATATCAATGTCGGTCATTCCGACCGCAACGATGTTCCCTTGCATCAATCACACGCAGTCGTCAAATAATGACTCGCGTGGGTGATCTATTGCCAGATAGACCTGTTCAGCAAATCCTTCAGAAACCCCACCTTACGAGAAGCGCTGCCCTGAAACCTAAGTGGTGCTGCCTAACGGGATCTGCGTTTGATGCGACCTCTCCGTCCAACCCGCGCATGATGGTCCAATTGTGCCAATCTCTAGGACCCGTGAAAGCGATCTCGATCTGGGGGTTTTAACACATCGTCTCCTGCATGCATCTGATACTCTCGGACGAGGAGATAGCCTAGCCCGAAACTGGTCTAATCCAATTGTCGCCAAATTCGTTCTCCTGCGTAACCGACATGGTACATGACCCGGTGTGTCGGTTCAGATCAATACCGCATCGTACGACTCTCGACGCGAGCCGTTGAGCGCTCTTTTGTGTGTGTTTCAAGATTCACCGCAGTTGTGAAGGGCAAGCGCTTACCTTGTCGCCGACCATTTTCTCAGTCAGGGCAAGATCGCCTTGCTCTCAACATGCGATCGTTTTGCAACGTCGTGTTTTGTCGCCGCGACGTGGCAGAAGGCATAGAAAAAGCAAGGTGGGGGGAGTGTTATTCTAGGGTCCACAAGCACTTGCCAAGAACAACCTTGCTCTTATTATCCTTTTGGGCCATCTGCATCTCGTCGAAGTTCGGCCGATGAGCATTGATAATAAAAGGCCTCCTTTTCTGTCCTGGTCGACTTGTTTTGCGGCTTAGCAGGCGCATTGGCCTTGCCTGTATCGGAGCCGAATACCCCGGCAAGCTGTCAAAACTGTTACTTCGTAAGATGAGCGTCTCCTTTGGGAAGAACCACAATCTGTCTGCCGGCTGAGTGCATGAACGCCGTACACGAGGCATGCAACTGTCTCCACGAGATGGTAAACGCCAAAGACAAGGATGGAGCTGATAGGATAGCTTGGGCGGGTATAACGCGACCCCGAAGATACCGCCTTGTTGGACCAATTCTCAGGTATGCCTGTGCTGTAATTAGCACCCGGCGAACAGGGAAAGATTCATGTCGAGAGTAATGGCCGCAATCGTCGATCCAGTTGAGCCCCTGTCAACCAAGCATGTCGAAAACGAGCACTTGCAGCGAACAACACACCACTCAGGGTGTACACATCAGCACAAGCAATTCAAACTGAGAGAGGGAGACTGAATGAATTGTCGGAAGTGCTACGCAGGCAGATTATTGCTACCACTCTTTTCTGACCTACCTTTACTTTCCGAGGACGAAACTTCACCCACTGTGACCTCGCATACACCCCGAATGGACGGGACTGCATCCTCGGAGAGTTATTCCTGCAATGCGACCTATCAAACATGCCATGAGATGATAGCATAAACCACGATTATGCCATCTATAGACTTGTACACTTAGGGCCAATTCTTCATTTCCACAGGGCTGAGCTCTAACATCTATCAGCATCGAAGCCTCTCCATTTACCGCCTCCAAAGCATTAGCATATAGCTATCGCTCCAGCACTCTCCAGAACTACAAATGTCTGTTCATTTTCACCATATGATCTGAGGATAGAAGTCCATGCTGTCAAAGGCATTGACGTCTCAAAGTAATATCCAAGCATATCTCGAAAAATGCCTGGAACGACGCCCAATCATTGCAACTGCATGAACCCAAACGCTTTATCAAAACCATTCTTGGGTCTGCATATCCGCACCTCCGAAGCAATTATTCTTCGAAAGGCCACGGCTTTACAGCCTCTCTGATCGTGGCATTATAAACATGGAATGCTCCACCACATCTAAACGCAAGCTAGCGTTGGGCATGATTCTGTGGATGATGGCTGCATCCGTCGCGTTGTGAAGCTATCCACTACCACTTCTGTGTAAGCTAGACGAGAAAGGTAATCGTTCACATCCTATCAAACTCATGTAAATTCAAGAACACAGTCTTGCAACCTCCAAAAAAAGATCTACGTGCGCGCCAACTCGACCCAAAGCAATGGGTTCTGCGCCCGATGAACCAGATCGACGCGGGAATCCAGCGGGATCGCGAGCGGGAAGTGGGCTAGACCTACGTCTGCTGAATCCGAGGTCGACGTTCTTTGAAGTTGGTGAATCCGAATGCGAACTCGAGCTCGCTCGAAGATCCTCGGGCTGTCTTGTCCCGCCTCGACTAAACAATTTGACCGTCGAAGCTCCACAGAAGCTTGATGAGTTTGAGCTTGGCTCGTAAACAAATCTTGTTTGCTTCGCGTGGAAGGTACAATCGATGCCGGAATCAATGTGTGTTGCATCTGGATACTGAGTGGCTGTTGAGTTGCGGGTGGCGGTCAAGTGTCGCTACCTCGTCCATATCGCAATAATAAGGTTGGCTGCACGTTACATTTTCTGCGCCAGGAACATCTCGTTTCCCAGTTTAGACACCTCATCAAGGTTCCGATAGCCTCGCAGCTCTCGCGTGCTGTGGCGCCGGACTTTCAGCTTTTCAACATGCTAACATGCAGAAATTAAGTTTGCGGTAATCCACCCATGGGCTTCCAATAGTTTTACAAAGGGGACACACAGAATTCCTACGCCACAGCAAAAGCAAGTGCTTTTTACGACAGCATCAGGTCGTGCAGCCGAGCCTTGGACGATCCACGTGGTTGAGAACGACAGCCCGAGAAAAGCAAGAGAGCGAGCATTTCTCACCATTGGCTGATGTGCTCTACTCTTCCACGCACTGTGGCTGCAACCGCACACACCATCTCGCGCATCCATCTCCTCTGCAACGCCATACCGCCAGCATTCACCTCCAACGAAATAGACTTCAGCGCTAGTTGCTGCTCCCTAGCCACCAGGCACACAGCCGAGTACGCCATGTGCTCGCCCCTCCTGCTTTTTTCTATCAAAGTTCGCACACGGAAGAGTCGGAGAGACGATCCCTCAAATCTTGAAGGATGTTCCTGGCTCCCCTTCGCATTAGAGGGTTTGATCGTGCGTTAGCGGTGACTTCCGCGCACGCGAAAAGGGCTAGTGGAGCCTCAGGCTGGTGGAGAGCTTCGAAGTTTGATTTGTGGGGTTTGGGGTTTACCTAGGTAGGGTTGGTATGATGCGAGCGCAAGACAGGACTGGACCAGGCACAGGCACTCAGACGCAAACGCAGGTCGCATGTAGGCCATAGGTAGGTGATCACGTTCCTTCCGGCGGAGCACTCCACTCCGTTTCAGTCGCGGCATCGGTTTGTGGATCGGTTGTTGCGCTTGCTGCATGTCCACATTGGGTGTTTGTGCTTGCGTGGCCGCCGATTGCCCGTGGAGTTCAAGGGTCTGGGTTAGATGGGTTGCGGCGTTTCTGCGGTCCGAATGTGGTTCTGTCCGCGCAGGGCTTGCGAAAAGATCGAATGATCAGAAAAATGCGACATGGTTTACTTGAGGCACGATCTCGGCCGCTGAGCCGAGGAGATTGGTATTTAGGCTCGAGGATGGGTAGGTATCTCGAGGATGGGTAGGTATCTCGAGGACTGGACTGGGACTGGGTGCACGCGGAGTTCCGGCACGCTCTGCGTTGCTGGGACAGTGACATTGGCATTATGGACTGTAGTCTTCAAAGCGAAAATCTCTCCGAAAGATGGAGACGGATGGGCCGTCCTGCGTTGCGTCGAGTCGAGTTAGCCTCATCTCACATTTCGTAGAAAAATGACTTGGATCTTGAGTGTGAGCTGGGAGCACCACCCCCCAAAGCTGCACTACTTTGGCATGTCCAGAATAAATTCAAGGTTGTGTTAAAGTAAGTGATGTAAGTTAGGCTCCGACAGACAAGTAGTGTTGTAAAGGCTCGCAAACGCGTTCTCATTTGGAGAACTGAATTGTGAGACCCAACCGCCTTTCCAATTAACTGCCATGTGGAATGACATACTTGACCCCGTATTCAAAGAAGTCTACACTCCTTCCACAGCGGCGAGGCCATGCTCCATAAAAAAAGGAATTTCAAATCCAGAGGTATGGTTACCAATCTCTGTTGTTGATGAATTTAAGAACGGGATGTATTTCTTCATATTTCTTCATCTTTACTATCTATCCGCGTAGTATTCCTCACTGAGCCATGTCATAAACTTGCATTCTGCTAATACATATTTTTGCCCACATTTCCACGATTACGAAGTCTGTATAAAATCAAAATCTAGGTTTCGCTCGAAATAGAAACAGACCTACGGCACGATGCTAGACGCAGACAAGTGTGCGTTCTTTGGAAGCATTTTTATTTCCCATGTGTTGATGTAGACAAATGGTATATTTGTATGAAGCGCTTCATCTGAAAAAAGACTTCACTGGCCCGAATTTGCTGCACCGCTGTGGTGGGAAGAAAGGCGTTTGAAATTGTCAGTGCTAAACTCGATGTCATTGTATTTTTGATAGTCTACGTCCTTCCTTGGAAAATTTGGTGCGTGTGTCGAATAATTATACACAAATCTCTATCCGGCCATAGACTTTACTCTCAAACGAGCGTCCAAATTCACCGCATCTAAAACCGCCTCTAAAACCGCATTGTCCAGCTGGCACAGCAGTGTAGTCGCCCCAATAAAATCTTGCTGTCCTCGAGGCTACCACGAGCAATGGGCTCATTTCACGAATTGTTCTTCTGGATCTCTGATTCTCCTGAGCTGGGTACTTGAACCAATATGTTGAACGTTTTGGTCGAGTAGTGAGTTTGCGGTGAAGTACCTTTTGACTTGTTGTTGGTCGAGACGCGATTCCAGACTCGTCCTTCTTCGCTGTATTGTCCTACGAATCTTCTTTCAGTGGGTATGTGGTTTGTTAATAGTACGTGACACGGTTAGATTGTCAAGTGTAATCCGCAGCTGTGGTGCGTGTGAACCGAGTCATTATTAGAGACTGATTTGATTTTGTGGATACTCGTTTGCTGCATCTACTGGCAAGTATAGCAATTACTTCACACTATTTTAAAAGAGTAGATGAGAGCCATGTTGACTAGATTCACATTTATTTCGGATAAAGGTATAAATATTTAAGTAGTTGAGAATTCAGATAGATATGGATAGATCTACAAATTGTGTACTTAAGTAACCAACGACACAGAAGCATGAAGAAACAACATGTTTCTTCCTTGACCACTTCTTCCATCGAGACCTTTTCATTCTATTTACCATGTACATAGTATAAACTGAGATGAATGTTAACAGAACCTTGAGAAGAGCATACTCAATGCAGTCCTGCTTCCTTCACACGAGAATTCGATGTTGATCTCGATGGGATTCCGTCTGGTATAACTGTAGCTGTCCTTTTAATTACAGCTTGATATATATATTCCAGCTTGATATATATATTCGGTACAGCGTATTCGGTGATAAGGGGAACGTGTTCTACATTAGATGGATGCTATGATATTCTCTGGGAGTGAACGACCGTGGAGACGCATGCGGGAATGTGAAGGAGTTGCAGGCTGTCGTTTGTAGTTGGATCATATGGGTTTATCTCTGAGTCGATATTGCTATTCGACATCCGTTCACGTCTTCTTACCCCTAGGGTTTGTTTCTATACGGAATGTCGTATTGTTGGGCGCTCCTCGAAGTTAGTCTGACGTCGGGAGCTCTCCGTCTTATATGTATCCGTCAGTCTTCAGCAGTTATGCAGTGATGATCGTAAGTGATAGAATGAATGAGCCAGGAACCTATCGTAATGTTTTACTATTGTAAACATGCTCTAAAATTATATTCAAGATCTCGATGTAGAGGTAAACGTATATTTACCCCTGACCACCCTCAAGACTCTTCGGAAGTTGTAACTTTCAACACAGGCACGGAACTCAAGCAGCTTCCTGTCATCGACATCTTCAACACAATGGCTAGCAAGCTGAATGCATATTATTCAAGA
Source organism: Pyrenochaeta sp. DS3sAY3a (assembly GCA_001644535.1). Classification (NCBI taxonomy): domain Eukaryota; kingdom Fungi; phylum Ascomycota; class Dothideomycetes; order Pleosporales; family Cucurbitariaceae; genus Pyrenochaeta; species Pyrenochaeta sp. DS3sAY3a. Next base: position 63,120 of record KV441647.1, on the reverse strand, counting down.
CAAGGACCAAACGACTACAGAGACATCTCCTTCCTCATCACGAACTACCCTGAACAAGTCTTTGCAATCAGAACTCAACTTAACGCAACACAGCGAATATTTTTCTGCTTCGTGCTGAAATTGCTCAATTTGAAGACGTTTCGATAAGACAACATGCTCGTTCCTGAAACGCGGGGTTTCATCGAACGAGATGACAGTGCCAAAGATAACATCGTAACCCTCTAACCTCCACAGTAAACCTTTTCTATCTACAATAAATCACCATGTAGGAGCGAGAGTGCCTCCACTACTCTCGGTTGGATTGTATATAGTAGTGAACTTAATTGAAATCCTAGAGGACCACTTTTAGCTCGATTTGAGAAGACAACTGTTGCTTGTAGAGATCAATCAGCTGTTGTGTAATGGCACTGTAGCTAGCTGGATTGTAGATCATAGATATTGATAGTCCCAATGTGGTAATAACCCATGGAATTTCAAGGCGTGCGTATGGAGGTCCACATGGAGTGCATACCCAGAAACCATCAGGATTGTTATCACAATCATCAGCATTCAAGGATATGCCACTTTGTTTTTCATTCTAGTCTACGTTTGCCACGGCCTTTGTGTCGTCTTGACGGGTGGAGCTTGGCTGTCAGCCGCATCAGCCGAACTGGGTGGCATGCTGTGGCGAGCAGCCCGATTTTCCTAATGTAGAATTCAAGGCCAGCCAGAATAAGGACAGGATTCCTTTGTTCAGATGGTACCATGGTCACTAGGTGGTTTATGCGATCTGCCAATGGTGTCTCATGCAAGATGGGATGCGGCTGATGTAAGTGCAAGGGTTGGCGATGGAAGAGATCGGAACGCTGCCGGTGCAGGATCCATGTCTGTCAAAAGGCCAGCGATCCCAGGCAGAATGCAGCCCAAGGCACGGCATGAAAGAGGTGGTACGGTGGTACGGGGCAGGGCGAGCAAGATTATTGTTAGGTGGACGCTTTGGGACGATGAAATGGAGCCTCGACGAAGAGGGAGCCACCCAGTCTGGAAGCGGGGCGACCCACGGTAGCGCACGCGTCAGATGCGAGGCGCACGAGGACAACCGAGCGGGCGGGAGATCGTCGCTTGCTGTCGATTGTCATTTTTTTGGGGGTCCCAGGATTCTTTCTTTGTTATGAGACTTGAGCGACGGTTGGTGACGCTGCTGTGTCTGTGTGGGCGAGACAGAGCAATCTCGACTGGCGAGGGCTCAGATGGGCGGGCACTGGCGGGCAGCCACTCGGGAGGGCAGGACCAGCCGGGGGAGCTGGCAGCGATCCGGGCAGGGCTAGGCCGGATTGGCAGGGTGACAGGGGCGCATTTCTTCTTGCGCAACTCGCGTCACAGGCCAGCCAGCCGCCGGGCAGGCTTGGGAGCTTGGTGCTGGTGCCGCGCCGACCTCAGGCCTCAAACTCTCCCAATTGCCCTCTCCCACTGCCATCGCCATCCTCTTCGCAGCGCACAGCACGCCGCCGCCGTCGCCGTCGCCCTCGCAGCACCAGTGCCGGCCATTGTGCAGCGCCGCCGTTGCACCAGCCCACCGCTCCCCGATTGCTCAACTCTCGATCTGCTGCAAGGCTTGCCGACGCCGCCACGCCCACCCCCGTCGCTTGGAGCGCAGTCAGTCCACTATCGTACGATACTCTCTAGCCCATCCTCCTCCCATACGTTGCACCCTCCGCAACCCCTGGCGCGTTGGACGATTCTTGCAGCTCCCTTTCCAGCGTCCCGCGCACTGCCCTTTCTGTCGTGCAGCCATCCTGGAGCGCAGCTTACTGTGTGTCCCCGCCGTCGACCAGGCCCGCCCGCTCCAGCCTGAGCGCGCTCGTCGTAGTGTTGGGTGCGAGAAGGGCATGACCTGATCCATCCGAGAGTTGCAGCTGGTAAGACCGCTCCTCTTTCGTCGCGCGTCCCATTCACTGTTCAATCAATCCACTGTGCTGTGTCTGTCCTTGCCCTCCTCGTTGCCCCCGTCCTGCTGTCGTCACGAGTCGCGGCTCCGCTCTGCAGCGCAGCCATCCCTACTGACACCCGTCTCCATCATGGCGCTCGATGCCTATGGCAGCCCCGATGACGGGCTGGAGCTCGAGAGAATTGCCGTGCGTGTGCCGCCGCGAGCACTCCGGCGCTGTTGATTGCATTGCTAACTTGGCTCGCCGCTCCAGGTCGGCCCCTACTGTGTGTTTGACGACTTCAGACTGCCCCCAAGCCCCAAGCCGGCGCGTTCGTCGGCCCCAGAGCCCGCGCGCGCTACCACCAGCACAATGGAAGACCCCGTGCTGTCCAGCGACTTTCCCTTTGGCACCATGCGCGGCCCGTGGCTCTCCTCCGCCGGTGACGACATGACACTGGCAGCTCCCGCAGACGACATGTCAAGCTGGAACGAGTGGATGCAATACGACCCCGCGTCCGCGTCTCAGAATACCCAGAGTGTCGAGTCCAAGCCCGTGACTGCCCAGGGGTCTGCTGCAGCCGCTTCCTATCCCAAGCCGGCCCACCAACCCTCGCCACTCTTCAACCACCGCCAGCAATCGCAGTCGCTGCAGTCCAATTCCATTCCCACCTCCGCCGCAATGTTCACCCATGCCTCCGCCGCCGGAGGCGTGCCCTTCACCTTTGGCCAGGCCTCCGACATGCCCCCGGCCTTCGACTTCAACGGCACCGCCCTCAGCTCGCCGCTTGAAGTCCCTGCGCAAAGCAACTACTACTCGCCGCCCATGTGGCAGCAGCAACAGCAACAGCAGCAGCAACTCGCAGACAACGCCCTGTTCTCACCCTCGCGATATGAGCAACAAGGCTTCGTCGCACCGCCGCCGCCTGCTTCCACTCCCAGTCTCCATCACAGTCCCAGCTCAATCAACAATGGACGAGCCAGCTCATCATCGTCGCATTCATCACCAGAGCCTACCATGGCCTCAAAGAAGAGGAAGTCGTTGTCCGACTCTGAAGAGCCCGAACCATCGTCGCTTAAGAGAGAACGGGGCCAGCCGCCCAAGAAGACTGCGCACAACATGATTGAAAAAAGGTATCGGACGAATCTAAACGACAAAATCGCCGCTCTTCGAGACAGTAAGTCGTCCTCCGTGGTTTCTATGTTTTGTTCTATTGCTCACTACATTTTGTGTAGGTGTTCCCAGTCTGCGGGTCATGTCGCGGCCCAACGGAACTGAAGAGGATGACGACCCCGAGGACCTTGAAGGACTAACACCAGCCCACAAACTCAACAAAGCGACCGTTCTTTCAAAAGCAACAGAGTATATTCGTCATTTAGAAAAGCGCAATAAGCGAATGCAGGACGAGCTCACTACTCTTAAAGGTCGGGTAGAAAGCTACGAGAAGATGGCCATCTCCGGACCCATGACCCTACACGGCACCGTCAGCACCCCAGATGGCACAAGATATCAAGAAGATCCTTTCACACCAACACATCCAATGGTAATGTCGGGACCTCCACAGGGAATGATTCCTGTTCCAGAGAACATTGCCGCTCTTCAACGTGGACTGGGGCCTCAACAACACTACGCCCACGCATACCCATCCTATCCGGGCAATAGTCGACCACCAGTTGGACCTCCTATGGTGCATGGACGACGCAGCAGTGCTATGATGGGCAAGCTTATGGTTGGCTCTCTCGCAGGTTTGATGATCTTAGAAGGACTTGTGGAGCGTGAACAGTCACAAGAACAACCAGCCGGCCGTGGTCTCTTTGCTCTCCCTATCAACCTGGCCTCCATCCTCGCGCCTCGGGCTTCTTTCGGCGCATCCACCGCTCAGATTCCTCTCGCCAAACTGCTTCTCATCTTCATCGCCTTCTTTTATCTCATCGGCCCCATGCTCGACTTCAAACCAAAGCCTAAGCGCAAGGCGCCACCAGCCGTCCTTTTGTCTCCAGCGCCATCACTGGCATCCCCTGTCGAAGTACGCCAAAAGGCATGGCTCACGGCTATCCAAACTGTATGGGTTCCCCAACACAATTTCATTCTTGAAGTTGCTGCCCTGGGACTCAAGACACTCAAACTTAGCACACGCAAGATCATCGGCTGGCAAGGTTATGCATACCTCACAGGTATTACCAAGGAGCAAGAGGCTGCCCGAGTCAAGGCCTGGGAGATTGCCTTGGACGCCCAACTCACAGGCGGCGATGCGGAGATTAGCAAGAGCCGCTTAATCCTTACTTTGATGGCTTCAGGCACCTTGCCCGACACACCAGCACGATTGATGGCTAAGGCCCTACATATCCGCGTTCTTCTCTGGGAGATTGCCAATACTGGTCATAGTTCGTGGTGCACGGTTGACGACCTGAGTGCTAAGATGGCTCGCAGTTACTGGAATGCGGCTCGAAGCGAACACAGAATTGCTTTGAATTTATCAGCGAAGCAAGGCAACACTGCTGAGCCACTACCAGAACATTTGGCTGCTCTTATCGAGCGAGAGTGCGACGAAGTCTTCGTTCCAGCTATCGTACAGCGTGCCTACAACCTCGCATGGAACAGGCCCAACGCTGAGAAGACCACTGTGGACACATCCATGGACGGCGTCGTTGAGGACTTTGCTATCAGCTCACCTTTAGATGCACTTGCAGCGTGGTATTCGAGCTTGGTACTTAGGAAGGGACTCGCAACCACCCTCTCTACAAAGAATGGAGCTTCAAAGGAAAGCGTCGCATCTGATCTGGCACTTGCCCTCCGAGCAGCGCCGCCTAACTCTCAAGCTCAACTTCGCGCTCTCGTCGCCCAAGCTGTCGTGTTTGACGATGACCGCAATGAGCGCATCACTACCGCCCTCAATGCCCTTCCATCTACTCCTAAACCCTCCGAGACTGGCTTCATGAACATTGTTGGCAACGGCTTCGTCGCAACCGATGTTCGTAAAGCTCTGACACTCGCCAAATGCCTCTCCCTACTCGAATCCTCCAGCCTCAAGGCTCAGCAACGCGCGTTCTTTGTCGTCAACAATACATACTTCCCTGAAGTCACAACCACACTACTGAGTTTCGTCGCTGGCCACAAGATCATGACACGCTTCATGCAAGATCCCAAGCTTCAATCACAGACCAGCTCAGGACTGGAGCGTATCGCGTCTTCGCTGCGTATGTGGATTGGCCATGAGACTGGTCGTCGCAGCGGTTTGACGAACAAGGTCCGCAGCCGTATCATCGTGAGCTGTCTCGAAGCGAGTAAGACACTTGTCGGACTCGCAGAGAAGAAAATCGACCCCGACGTTGATGATGGCTACGTGAGTGCGAGTGTACACGAGGACTAGAAGCATTTTTCTCATCATCATATTTCCTTTGTAACATTTCCCTTTCCTTTCTTTACGCTTCCATTTATTTTCTCAATTAGGGCGGCTGTCCAATATCAATAGCTTAAGGCTTGGGTTTGGGTATCACTTACAGGCGTCGGTTGCGGGTTTAGATCCCCCCTTGAACTGGCGTTTTGATTCCCTGTCGAAATCCTTTGGTACGCCCAAAACAGCCATGGGCGCTTCAGGAATAGGGCACGACAAGAGGATGGGCTTAGGTTCTTGACATTTTTTTGATCATTGATTATGGCACTGGCAGTCTCAGTCGGCCGGCCAGCCAAGCTCATAGACGCTTGAGCATATACACCACTTACTCAAACTACCTCCCTTGTATTGGGATGGATCTACAACTTTCCAGTTCTGGTTTTACATAGAGTACTTAAGTAGTCGATGTTCTACGTGTCGCTGTAGATGAACGCAGGAGAAGCATTGATACCTTAGCTCGGGTTCTTGGTCGACAGTGAATGAATACAGATGTTGAAGTTAGTGTGCTTCACTTCAGATACACTTTTGGATTTTGATGCTGTGGTGTTTGTGATGCTCGAATAAGGGATCGTGTATGCAAGGTTGCATCGTGTTGGCTGGGATAATAAAGTAGCTTCGAGAGGACTGTCGGCGTCGCTATTCACTTCTGCCCCAAAAGACGAGCACAAGACTTTTTGTACCATGCTCTAATTATACAGTCTTGCGAGAAGTAGTTCGCTGCCCCTGTAAAGTGCTCTAACTTTGGTATTGAACTTGCATGCAAAGACTCTAACGACTGATAATCCGATAACGCTGAGGGACAAGGGACAATTGAACAAACTCAGGTTCATATCACCAACCAACAGTAGTGCATTAAATCGACAGATCAATATTTGGCAGTGACGTTCTCCCCGCGCTGCGATCACGTGCCCTCTGACCTCGAGCAATCGGCCAGCATTGTGGCCCGTGCTCAAACTTCTTGAAAGTTCATCATGGCAATCCACCTCGCCAGCAAGCAAAAGTCACAACGACATCGCACGCCACCCCGCATTTCCCATCACCCACCGCCCCTCCAATCCGCCGCAAACCAACAAGGATCTCGCTACCACAGCCGCCAAAATGGTCAAGCTCGAAGAAGTCATGGATGAGGAGTTCGTCCGCGAGCAAGAAGGACCCCATGACGACGATGAGTGGGACACAGATTCCGGTACGCCCTACACACCCACCACCACAGCCTACAGCACAGAACCCGCTGTGCAGTCCAATTCCCTCCTCAAACACACCCCAAACTAACCACCACCCCCCACCTTAGAATCAGACACATCCTCGATCCACTCGCTCCAGCCCGACGAAACACTGTACGAGCGGCTCGCGGCGCTGCAAGACATGATTCCCGCGTCGGCGCGGCGCTCCATCTCGTCCAAGGTGTCGACGACAGGGTCGTGGATCAAGAGCAGCCTGCTGTTTGGCGGCAAGACGCTGTGGGTTGTCAGTACGAGCGCGCTGCTGCTGGGCGTGCCGTGGGCGCTGGCGTACAGCGAGGAGCAGATGATTGTGGAGCAGGAACGTGCGGAGCTGATGCAGCAGCGTGCGCAGAATGAGGTATGTTTTTTCTCCTTTTTCTCGACTCTCGGGTCTCGTTTCGGCTGGTGGAATGAGCTGGCTAACGTATTCGTAGTTCATGGCTCCGGCTCCAGGCCAGTCTCAAGGCGCAAAGCCGGCTTTGTGAACGGGGATAGAGCGCCTATCTGTCTATCATGAATCGGACCACGGAGGACCGATGAAAACTATGGGTTCTGGCGTCCAGTTCTTCACTCTTGTTTTATTATAGATGACGCTACGGGCTGCATGCGAGCATATCCATGGGCGTGTTGCACATAGCGCAAATGATCTGTACAATACTTTCAAACGTCTCCAATAATGTATTGCGTCACATCTCCTCCAACGACCTTATGGCACGCTCAATGGAAAGCGGATTTCCTCTTTCTTCACTATCATAGCCTGCGTTGATCTTCATGTTGCTCATTCAAGTTTTGATTTTTGTGTCCACATGCTATGCTACTATAGTTACAGATGTGCAGCCACATAAGCTTCACTACACTCATTAGGCGTTCATATACTCTGCCTACCTACCCGGTCTACCAAATCGTAGCCCATTAGATACTAACATCAAGCAAATGCGCCCCTTTTGCAAACGTGACATGGACTTTCTTTTCAGAGCGGAAAAAGGATCTAAGGCAGTCGTCGCACGTGGCAATACTCCCAACCAACCAACCGTGGCCGCCAGATATCGTTGTAGCATGCTCGCTTGCTCCAGAAAAGGTGGTAATACAGCGAAGAGAAGAGTTATGAGAGGATTATAGGCCGGCTCCGTCTAGAAGGGGATTGCGCCGGCTGAGGCAGCGGCACCCGCGTTCTCTTGTTGCTCCATGACAGCCTCGTCCGCGGCTTCTATCGCCACAGCAAGGCCGAGCTTGGCTGCGTTCTGTGGATGGGTTAGAGTTAGAGTTTGTATGGATTATAATGTGCTGAGAATTTTGACGTACCTGCTTGTGGTCGATCTCGCCTGAGAAGGTTACCCGAATCGGCGGGGCGATCATCTTCTCCAATAGACAGGAGACCTTGCCCTGGTTGTCGATTTGAGCCCTGAACGAAGACTGGCGGAAATCGTACTTGGCACCAATGGAAACATTGCCCTCCTTTGTGGGACCTGCCATGGGGCCTCCGGGACCAATTCCTGCAAATGCAAGGTTGCAATTAATACCAGTCTCGACCTTGTCTGTCAGCCTGCGCCAGTATGAGGCCTCCAGAACACCACGGTCGGGGATAATCTGTCCGCATGCCATCCAATCTGCAGCTCGGTAACGTGCCGCATATGAAACGTTCAGCTCTGGGGGATATGCCATAGCCGGACGGCTCCAAAAGGCGTCAATGCCCAGGGACAGCTTAGGGGTGACAGCTTGAAGGTAGCTGGCCATGAGCATACCGGTGATGCCGCCTTCGAGTATCGACGGGTTCACCGCCTTTAGCGAGGCGGAGAAGTCTGCGCCAGTGTAATCGTTCTCGAGCGACACCATGTTGCCCTGCGAGGTGAGCTGGACGGCAGACTTGCTGACGAAGGCCGATGTCCAGCGCCAGTTGAAGCGGCCGGAGAACTGGAGGTCGTTGTCGAGACTGCCTTGCATGAAGACCTAGTCTGTCAGCCCAGAGGACGCACAGTTGATGAACATGACTTACCCTCGGCGAGCCATAGAGCACCATGTATGAATATGGTGGCTGCAGCTGCGAGCCCATGGACAGCGAGTGTGCGACCTGGAAGAGCGGCGCGGCGCTGAAGGCCTTGGTGAGCTCGGCGCGGAGGCCTGAGAAGCTCTGGTTGGAGAGGAAGACATCGCGCTGGACCTCGCGGGCAATGTTCTCGACGGTGCCGGGGTTGCTGAGGCCCAATGCCTCCCTGCGCTCCTGGAATGCGGCGTAGACGTCCTGTAACCGTCCAAAGGGGCCAGTGTGAGCTACGCGGGGGTGGGCGAGCACGTCGGCGACAGCTTGCTCCTTGGACGGGCTGAACTCTAGCGGGGACGACGCCATGGCGATTGATCCGGGGCTTCCTGCAAGACGGGCACAGCGGCGGGGCGGGCGATGGAGATGGCGGCGGGGTCGGGGCGGGCGTTCGTGCGTGTCACGATGGCAGTCGGTGACGATGTTGGCAACATTTTCTCCTGCGAGGCTCGGATGACATAATGCGCGCTAGGCCCCGACGCCGACAAATGCCCGTTATCAATCCCAGCATGACGCCCATGGCTCGACTCCAGGTTGCTTTTTGAGGCCGTCTCCCAGACTCCCCTCGCGCCCTGCCTCGTGTGCTCATCCACTCGTGAGACCCATCCGCCGTGTTTGCAATTGTCTGCTGTGTTTCAAACGCACTGCCGCACCTGTTCGCTGACAGCCTGCGCGCTCGGCAATCGTATCTCAGCGTCGGCTCCCTGGTACGCCATTTAGACCGCCTCGCTATATAGCGCTCTGATAGACCATTCTTCTGGACCTCTGTATTCTGACCTTGTAGCACCATTTCCCTTAGTACCTACCTTTCCTTGTTCACAGCTAGGCCTAACCTGCAAAGATGGATACCCTACTGTAAGTCACAGTCTCCGCATGTCCGATCAAGTAACGCAGACGGCGGCACTGTCCTCTCCCCAGCAATGCACCATTGACTGTTGCCCAGCACAGCAGACATCTACGCAAACTCACCCCGCTTCCGGCGGCGGTCGAGCACTTTCGTTGATGCAATTCACGACCTCCCCGAGATCCAGGAAATGGCCCCGGCTCAGCTCTACAGCACTGAATCCGGCCGGCTCTTCCACTCTGGACGTATCGTCATTGCTACTGTTGGCCTTCCCGCTCGAGGCAAGACTCACACGTCTGTTGCCATAGCCCGCTACCTGCGTTGGCTCGGTGTCAAGACTCACGTGTTTCACCTCGGTGACTACCGTCGCGCCACTCTTGGCCCAAACACGGATGTCCCAGACGACTACTTCTTCCTGAATGCTTCTCCTCAGTCCGTCCTGCTGCGCAACAAAATCCTCAAGAAGTGTCGCGAAGACATCTACCATTTCTTGGAGCACGACAAGGGTCAAGTAGCCATTTACGATGCTGTCAACGCCATCACTCAAGGGCGAAGGTCTCTGGCAAAAGAATTCGCAAAGAATGGTATTCAAACAGTCTTCATCGAGTCACACTGCACCGACGAGCGCATCATCCAGGAGAATGTACGACGAGTCAAGATATCTTCACCAGACTACCAAGGTTGGAAAGATGAAGATGCAGTACAAGATTACCTGGCGCGCATCAATGCAAGGATCCCGCACTTTGAGACCATGGAAGAGTCAGATCTCCATTGGATCAAGATGATCAATGCTGGCGAGCGGGTAGTAGTCAACAACTGCGCCTTCGGATACCTCTCACAACGAATCGTCTTCTACCTCTTGAATCTGCATATCAAGTCACGCCAAACATACTTTGCCCGCGCTGGAACCCCTCGAGAGGAGGATTCATACAAAGCCGATGCAAATCTCTCCCCCGAAGGCCACGACTATGCCAAGAAGATGAGCGACGTGCTTCTCAAATACCGCGAAGAGGAAAAGCAGAAACTCATCGAGTCTGGCGCACCCGACGCAGCCTTGAAGCCCCTCACCATCTGGACATCGACTCGACGACGAACAGTTCAAACATCAGAGTACCTCGCTTCCATGGGCTACCGTGTCAGGCAACGCTCGCAAATGAGCCAGATGAATCCTGGTGTGTGCGAGAAAATGTCCGAAAAGAAGATTCGAGAGAATTTCCCCGAGGAAGTCGCAAAGCACGAGGCAGATCCCTACCATCACCGATACCCACGCGCAGAGGTATTACACAGATAATTTCGCCAAATTCTTATTTTCAGAGCTAACACATAATAAACAGTCCTACCACGATCTCGCCGTCCGCATGGAACCCATCATCCTCGAGCTTGAGCGCGAAGAGAACGACCTCCTCATTATCGCTCACGAGTCCGTTCTGCGCGTTCTCTACGGGTACCTCATGGCCTGTAATGCAGCCGACATCCCCAAGTTGGAATTCCCGCGCGATGAGATCATCGAGGTGAGTTCACTCCTGTTCCGAGCACCCCTCCCCGGGGAACGTTCGCTCGCTATTTTTCTCAGAAACTAAATCTCTACAGATCATTCCCTCTTCCTACAACAACGTCGCCAAACGTATTAAGATCCCCAACTTGCCCGAGTCCCTTGTTCCCGGTAGCCCCGAGGATATCAAGATGCCTGTCCCGCCTTCCGGCGCTGTGAGCCCATTGGGAATCGGAACTCCACTGCAGGGTGCATCAGGCACAGCGACGCCGCAGAATCCACTTACTGCCGGTGCTAGTGGTGGCGCGGCACAGCCTTTGGGCATGAAGAAGACGCATATCAACCCCTCCGAGTGAGTGAGGAGTTCCACCCTGTGAAGACGACGGCTGCCAGATATGGACACGATGATAGGATGACTCTTGGTTCATCGCCCATACCAATTCTTTTGGTAGATGTGTAGCGATTCCGAATTTACTGAGCTCACGGGACATGACGAACAATGAGCGAGTGAATGAGTGCTAGCTCAAGCGGGGAATATGGCGTCGGGGAGTTGTGGTCAACTTCTCTTTGATATCCCTTCCCTCAACAAATAGATCAAGCCCTTCTCCTTCATACCTGTACAATTTTGCTTCTAGTACGAATTGAATTAATCGTGCAATTTTCATGACGAAATCAAACTCCTCTCAATGCTCCATTTATGACTAGTAATATACTCACAACAGTGGACTTGTTAGTGGTGCTAAGAGTGATGTGCAATATTGTCTCAAAGGAAGTTACCTCTTAATATTCGGTCGTCTTAACATGTCGAAACTAGCCTAATGTTCTTGAAATCTCTTAGGTAGTGCCACCCTGCATGATACGGGATGCTCGCCAAGGACGCAAATGACCTAGCTTTCAGCCTTGCTACGCTTTTGGTCTGATTTCTGTCCTTATATTCTCGCTTTCAGGAGTCTCTGACCCCGCTTCTCACACATGTTCAGCTTATACCATCACATCTTCAGCGATAGTCCTTGTCATGGCCGCATCGGCTTCTAACGAAATCGAATTGGAACAGCTACTACTCAACATCGATATCAACATCGATATCAACACTCCACTAGAGCAATCCGAATCATCGACTTCACCTGGGCTATGTATTGCTTGCCGTCGCCTCACGTTCGACTTTCTTGATCGCCAGTACGAGGATTACGAGTATGCACCTTCTCTCGACAATCCATTTCAGCTTGATGGCGATGAGCATCGAACTTGCTTACACTACAATACCTGGGCAGATCTGCGAGAGTCTTCCCAAGATTGTCCACTATGTATGCTTATGTACGCAGCCTTGCTTCCTCTGCTGCAGATGAGGCAGCAACATGGATATGGCGATGTATGGGAGGCGTCGCAAGTGAGACTGTTTACCGAGCTAATCGATTCATCCGACGATGAATACGACGATGGTGGCTCTCTACTTCCTGAGAGGCTTATGAGCAATTCGAGCTCAAGGGGCAAGCGTATGCTTGGAAAAGGTGTTTCGAAGCTACTCGGAATGGATCTTTCAGGAGATGAATACGCTGACGAACGCATCCCTGACCTCATAAGTCGGTTGATAGTACGTATCAGCGGGAACAGTGAACAGATCTGACGTTTGGGGGGCTATGGGGGTCGTTCAGCTCCACTCCGCCTGAATCCTTCGATTGGAAGTATCGACAAATTGCAACATCGCCTCACAGGCCGTCCTCTTGCTCAACCAGACTCTGATCTCAACTTTTTACGCATCAGAGACTGGTTGAACAATTGCAAGCATCACCATCCCATGTGTCAGATTGCCATGTCTGGCGAAAGAATAGATGACAAAGGCGAGACTACGAGCTTACCCACACGAGTGATCGATGTTGGGGATGAGCCATTCAGTATCCCAAGACTGCGAACATCCAATGGAGAACAAGGCGCTTACATCGCGCTCAGTTATTGCTGGGGAACGTGTGAAGTAGTCAAAACACTTTCAATGAATATTGAGAGTTTCCACCAGGCGCTACCCCTGGATCGACTTCCGCAGACGATCAAGGACGCTATCACTGTGACCAAGAGACTAGGCTTCCGGTACTTATGGGTGGATGCACTATGCATTGTTCAGGATGACCACGATGACTGGGCCGCGGAGGCAAAGAGAATGAGCAGCGTTTACCAGTATGCTTTTCTCACCATTGCCGCGATATCGGGCGTGGAGGCAACGTCCGGTCTGTTCACACCCAAGCCCCCTGAGCAAACTGTTCATGTTGGTGGGCTTCAGTTCAGCATGCCCCTAGCCACACTCGATGAAGAGCTAGATCGGAGTAAGTGGAACACGCGAGGCTGGGTAATGCAAGAACGCTTCCTGTCCCGTCAACTCGTTCACTATGCACACAGTCAACTCTACTTCGAATGCAAAGAAGGATACATCTCCGAAGGCGACCAAAATGCATATCACAGCGAAAAGTCGAAGAACAGTGGCTTTGACACCATCGCCACAAACGACAACCATGAATACCAATCCCGCTTCTCAGAAAGAAGCCGCAAACTGAACTTCCGACTCAACTCACTCGGAACACGCTCTGAAGATCTGATTGTTGAGTAGTGGGGGAATTTTGTGCATGCATACATGAAACGCGAATTGACACAGGAGAAAGACAAGTTGGCGGCCATCGAGGGCCTGAGTCAGGCAGTGTGCGCTTACATTGTGGATTCCAAAAGATCAAGGCATGAGAAAAACGCTACAAAACATCTAGCCGGCATGTTGATCGATGGTTTGTTCCAACAGCTCAAGTGGTGGCCTTCGAGGAAAGCTAACCGCTGCGCAACATTCAGAGGTATGTTTCCCCCAGACCGCAGAGAACACTCGGGCAGATGCGGCTATCTTACTACCTGTGCCCAAGATCTTGTGCTAACAATTCTAGCTCCCTCCTGGAGCTGGGCTTCATGGGACGGTGCAGTGTACATGGCCAAAGCAGCGGAAAGCAAGTACAAGACCGCAATCGAAAACTCCGAAATCATCAGCAGCACAACACCCCTCTGCGACGAGCTTGGTGCCCAATTCGGCGCTCTACAGTTATCAGGCTACATCAAGTCGCTCAAAGTGGGGCCGCGAAAGAACCTGTATAAGAAGGAACAATGCTCCTTCGATTTGCTTGCGAAAACTACAATCAACGCGATAACTGGTTTCCCAGAGAAGAAAGCTACAAAGCCCCGAGCTGGCTACAGAATCAAAGGAGGCTATACCTTCTTGGACGAGACGCCGGAAGATCGCCCCGAGAGTGTCGAGTGTCTTCTGCTTTTCACTAGCTCGGGGTCAGAATATAATGAGCATGCGCTGAATCATTTTATGGTTCTGGAGAAGGCCGGCTCGACGAATGTCTATCTCCGCTTGGGTATAGGCGTGGTCGAGGATCAGAATGGTAGTAAGCTCTTTTCGTCGTTGTTCAAATCTTCTTGGGCGAAAGAGAGGAAGAATGTCATCCTGGTTTGACGTAGTGAGTTCATGTTTGGTGGGGGAAGGGCCTCTATGTCGCGAGACAGTCATGGCCAGAACCCCTAGGCTGCGAGAAGGACTTCCAAACCTATGAACAGCTTCTTCATGTACTGTACTTTTCTACTAATCTTTCACATACGACCATAGGATCCTGAATTCAGCGCTTCCCGTTCGCTCAGCGGTACTTAAGCAGGATACCGGCGAATTAGTAGTCATGTGGGTGACCAATGGCGAATCCTCACTGTTGTATGTTTTTGTTTTTGTGAGTCTTTTTTTGGGTCTCTTTAGATAAGAACCGCGCTGGAAAAGGTAAAGGTTGTTGGACGATATAGTACGGGTGTTCTGGGAAAGATCTAGTCGGTGAGGGCTCTGTGAGCTCAGGGGAACTAATTTGCCTTGCTCTTCGAAAACTGTTTTTTTGCCATCACAGAAGATTCAGGTTGGTCTTCAGCTTTATTAAGGTGTTCTTTTCTTTAGAATCGCATCTTTGGAACACTGTTAAATATCTGGTAGGCGAGACATTAAATTTACTTGAACATATGCCAGAAGTAAACCTTCTCGTGTGGTTGATAACGGCTTATAATTCAACAAGATTTATATATCCGCCACAGCATACGCATCCAGTAAGGATAGATCTAGGCAGATAGAACATCAGAAATGATTTCAGTTGCCATAAGAACCTCCTCATCCTGAAAGCGCCAGCCTACGACTTGCACGTGTGCGGGTACACCCTTGACGTCGTCAATGTTAACTGCATTAAGTTAGCAAGTGATGATTATTCGCGTAAATGTGGACTTACACCCAGGTAATTCCTCTGTATCAACCTCGGGGTCAACTTTCAAGAAGGGTATCACGCTTGCTGGAAACTATCAAGCAAAGTAAGTCCTCGACCGCATGGAAATGGTGAATACTCCTGGTCCGAGTATATCGGGGTAACTTACATCAAGCAGGTTCCAGATTATAGTATAATGAGGCATCCCCACTTGGTCATGAAGTGCTCCCACTGACTTGTATGCCGGGCAGAGCACAACATCAAGAGAATTCTCGCGCCAGACCTTACCCCACTCCTCGGTGTAATTTTCCCGTTCAGAGTTGAATCTCCATACATCGCTCAGATCAAATCCGTCTCGCTTTTCCAGGACAGACGTTACCGCCTGTTCTAGCAACGGCCGAATGGGTTCCTCTCCAGCATCTGCTAGGAATTGCATTACGCCATGATCTGTGTCGAGTTCAAAGCCTCTTGAGACAGCTTTGAGTCCATTGAGCATATCTGGAACCTTTTGGAGTATTATGACCTCATGTCCTGCGGCCTTCAGCTTCTCAGATGCGACTTTCAACGCACGCTTGACTGGTGGATGGACAGGAACGAGGGGATCCTCGAAAAACACACCAATCCGTAAACTCCGTTTCTTTGGGACATCTCTCCATGCAATGGCATGGGCTGTGGAGTCTATAATCCATGGTTTAGCAGTGAGAATAGTCTTCATGAACAGTGTCAGATCCTCTGCAGAGACTGCCAAAGGTCCTAGAGTAGGAAGCGTGCCTGGCCAACCTTGCGGAATGAGCTCTTGCTGTCCGCCCCATGGGATTCGATTAGAACTTGGCTTGAAGCCGTAGGCGCCATTGACTAAGGCTGGGACGCGAATAGAGCCTCCGATGTCGCTACCGACTCCAAGAAGAGCAGCTCGAAATCCAACAATGGCACCTTCTCCAGAGCTGCTTCCACCAGCTGTCAGTGAAAGATTGTATGGGTTCATCGTATGGCCAAAAACATTGTTGTACGACTCGCAGACCTAAAGTATGTCATTGTATCAGCGGAGGGACATCTTCGAGGTGGCAAATGGGATGACGAAGGAAATCACGTACAAACAGCGTCTGTGGGACGTTGGTCTTGACATATAGAACTGCCCCGGCATCGAGAAGCATATCAACAATGAATGAGTTCTTGTCGGCTGCTGGCTTCTTGAGGAAAGAAACGAAACCCAGACAGGCAAACTCTCCTTCGTACATCAACATATCCTATACAGGCATTTTTAGACATGAGCATGGTAATTTCCAGGATATACTTTACCTTCAGACTGATAGGGAGACCGTGGAGAGGCCCAATTGGTCTTCCTTCTTTAGCTAAATACTCGTCACATTGCTTCGCGCGTGCCAAAGCCTTGTCGAAGAAGATTTCCGTCAAGCAATTTATCTAAAGCCGCCTGTCAATCGGATTTGTATCTCCTTGAAAGGGTAAATGAGGGGACCCACGAGCTGTTGAGCAACCGCAGCGCGCTTGCAAAAGGCTGTTGTGACTTCCACAGATGTTATTGCGCCACTAGACATTTGCTGGATGAGTGCGGCGGCGGTATGATTCTCAGTGATGTCTTTCTCTCGGTCACTGAGAATGTTGCTCGCGCGCAGCAGATCAAAGGCACTGATTCTAGCCGTGTGGCTGACCTGGTCAGTGATGTCCTTTGGAAGCGTCCATTCTCGTGGAATCTTGGCTTTGAGATCTGCTCGTTTCTTGTCTACCAACGGCTGCCATGCGGGATCGAAAGGCATGGTAGGGTTTTGGGAGTGGGTTTAAAAGGCCAAGAGAATATGAAGTATTGGGCGGTTGAGGTTGCTTGAACTGTTTGCCCAAAGGCGCCGCACTGAAGTTGATATTTAAACAAAGTGTCATCTTTCAGGTCGTGTGTATCAAGCTGCTATCTCCATTCTCTTCGGCGTTTAGCAGCATAGGAGTCAGCTGCACAAAGAGCGACCCGCGTACTAAAGTAATTACTTATTTAGGCAACAAATGTGAGAACATGCGTGCCTCGGCAGTTTATATAATCAAGTTCTCGAAAATTCAAGATAACCAATCGCACTTAGCAGCCGCCCGGCTCGGTCGAGTCGTGGCACAGCACCGCAGACATCATGGACGAGGCCCTCTAAAAATGCGGGGAAACCGCGCTAAACACTTTCCGCTTCCGGAATGTATAGAGAGAAGCCGTGACATGAACGGAACAAATTATCTATGCCGAGGGCTACATGTTGCTTCTCGCGAATACGGGAAGGCTGTGCGTGACGATCCAGGTATTCCGAGCACTTCTCAGTCGCGAAGCCAACCGACCTCACTATCAAGATCCTTCCCTTGCGCGAGTCACGTTGATGAACCCAATATTCACACTTGGCTATCTATTGGCCATAGATAGAAGGCGCACGATGCACAGATCATATACATGTTGATAAAACTGTTGCGCTGGCCTCAGTTCTATCAATCATTTCGGTAGAAATAGTGGGCATAAGTGGATTCGCCTGAATCGCAAATCTGTATTTGCTAACTGAAAAGTGCGGGAGCCAAATTAGTGTCAGTGTCAGCTCGCTCTCATTGGCTTACCCATGCCGTAAGTGTTCTTCTCATAAATATTTCCCAATGTGGAAGAAGCTTTGACTACTCCGCACTTCACATACACTAAGCAGGGACCATGATGGGCGCAGGCATTGCATGGAGATCAACCGTCTTCTAACCTTGCAGTGACCGAGGGAAGACCAGAAAGCCGGCATAAGCGGCAATTCAGTGATAAGGGCACAGCTCTAGTCTAGCTAAGTGATACATTCACCTCTTCAATTGAATAGACTTATCTCCGCAATGCTAAGATCCCAGATACCAAACTTCTAGTAGCTATTGGTTTATCGCTACGCGAGCTACGCGAAATGGTGCGTATGTAGGTAGTTACGATAACAGAGTCAACAGTGTAAATTTATATATCTCTTCCAGCGCTCCTTAGACTCACCAGTTTATTTCATAAACAGCATCTCCAGAACTTCATCGATTGATATACGTCTTTTGACTTCAGATCAAGTCTCAAAATGGCCGATGATACCTCAGTGCCAGGTACTATCCTGCTTGTCGACCTCGAGCACATCCTTCGCAGCAAGCATGCACGTGGTAGACTCAATGATGTCGTACTCGTTCCACAGCCTTCGTCAAATCCTGACGACCCCCTCAATTGGTCTCCTCATCGGAAGCTCTTGAATACAGTCTGCTGGTGCATGTACACGTTCGTTGTGGGAATCGCAAATTCCGTAGTGTACTCTGTCCTCGTCCCCATTACAATGGCTACAGGACTATCTGGTAACGTTTCCACCTGTCTTAGCTTTCCTGATTATAGCCTTTCTAACAGACTCGCAGTCTCTACACTGAATGAAGGTACTGCATATGTCTTCTTGCTTGCTGGTTGGGGACTCCTCTTCTGGCAGCCTTTTGCGATGCAGTACGGCAAACGTCTGACCTACCTACTTTCCCTCGCCGGTACGATCGGATTGAGCATGTGGGCCCCATATATCTCAACGAATGGCCAATGGCTTGCCAAAAATATTCTCAGTGGTTTCTTCGCCGCGCCCATTGAGGCTCTATGTGAAGCAAGCGTGACAGATCTGGTATGTCAAGGCAGTCTCAGCAAGGGAAATTAGTAGAACTAACAGAAATCAAGTACTTCTCTCACGAGAGAGGCTCTTACACTGCGCTCTACGGCCTCTTCCTAGGAGGTGGCAACGTGTTCGCTCCCATCATCGCTGGATTCATTGCAGACGGCCAGGGCTGGCAATGGGTCTTTTACTGGGCCGCTATATTCTGCAGTGTCGCCCTCGTATTCTTATTCTTTCTCCTAGAGGAGACTAATTTCGATCGGCCGATTGTAGGTATTGCAACTTCAACCGCGGACACCACTCCTCCAGTCACCAGCAATCTAGACACGGAGAAGGTTGCTGGCAGCGTGTCAGCAGCGGCAGTTGGCGATCAGTCGCAGCCAACTTACGCTCGCAAAACATACAGACAGAAACTTTCTCTTCTTGACAAGCCCCGTCCATTCCAGATGTTGCAACGTACCAAAGAGCAGTTACTCTACCTGACATGGCCACTTGTCTTCTACTGTAAGTGCGCTGCATAACATTAGTTCTTCTGCACAATTTGCTAATCAATCAAGGTGGGTTTGCCTATGGAGCGAGTGTCATCTGGTTCAACGTGTTAAATGCTACTGCATCTGTTATTTTCATGTCCCCAGCCTACAGCTTCTCGGCCTCTCAAGTGGGCCTGTCATACATATCTGCGTTGCTCGGGTCGTTCATAGGGTAAGTACCACCACTATCTCTAGTTTTTGGCCTTCCGGCGTTGCTCACTTTACACAGTGCCTTCATTTTCGGATGGTGCTCGGATCGATTCGCGTTGCGCCTGGCTCGCCGTAATGGTGGCGTGTTTGAGCCAGAGCAACGACTGTGGCTTTCCCTTATAGGTTCCATCTTGATTCCATCAGCTCTGATTCTCTGGGGTGTAGGAGCCGACATGCAGATCCACTGGTTCGGCCTCGTAGCTGCCATGTGTCTACTGACCATCGGTTTGGCGGCTGGCTTGACTCTCAGTCTAAACTACTTGGTCGACTGCTATCACAACATTGCTCCGGAGGCCCTGACCAGTGTGATTCTGATTCGCAACACCATGAGCTTCGCCATTGGATACGGTATCACCCCTTGGATTACAGACCTTGGCGTGCGCGATTGTTTCATCAGCGCGGCATTTGTTGGTCTGGCAGCTAGCTTGGCTTGGGTTGCTGTGATTAAATATGGCAAGGCCCTGCGACGGCGTAGCAAGGAAAGTTATGTAAAGAAAGGGCACGTTGGGATGTAACAAGCTGTTGCATAACACCTAGCTCTACCGTACTGCTCTTGGGCGGAGAGGAAAGGGGTCTTGGAAAGCTTGTATACATAATGTTAGTAGGGTGATGAAAGTCAGGATATATTTGTTATAACCGCTTGGTCTTAAACTGTTGCTCTCAACTCAAGTTGTAGGAACCTGATGTTGTGATCAGATTAAGACAATGATGAGACAATTTTGATGACAGCGAGAGCAGCCTGATTTTGAGTGCACTCCGATATTGGGAGACAAGAAACGGGCAGAGCTAGTCACACTAATGTGCTTAAGTAAAGCTACCTCGGCTAGCTCCGTGAAGGCCTCTATCCAACGTTCTGAAACATAACCCCGCTCGTTATATCAAACCACGTCCTCGGCCATTGCATTGAATAACAGTCATCTAATAGAATCGACAATGAACGCGCCGGTCCTTTACCGCTCAAGCCCTGCCCATCCGGTGCATGGTACCTCCTCTACAGACGCCCTTGTACAAACCCACAGAAGGCCAAAAGGCAGTCTCTTCTCTATGTCAACTATCACACAGTCTGACTAAGCGTAGGCTGCCATGAGTGCTCTCGACGGCGCATACGGTGTGACGAGACGTGGCCACATTGTAAGAAATGTAAGAAGAAGGGGATCGAGTGTTCCGGTCAGGGCCTCCGTGTTCGGTTTACAAACGGACTGGTGTCAAAACCGCAATCATACAACACCCAGTTGCCTGGTCCGAGCACGTCCCCAACACCGACACCTACCATGTTGCGATGGACCACTGTTTCTACTGGGGAGCCCAAGAAACGTGTCTCGTCAAAGGAACATGTTACTCGGGCAGAACTTGGTGGACCTAGTAAGAAAGGTAATCAAGGGGAGCATCAAGATCAAGGAAAGAGTCACACGATTGAAGCCTTGACTTTTAATTCAAGGCTGGAAAATCTTGATCACTCCATCCTTAGTGCATCGTGCCAGATGAGAGATGAGTTCTTCAACACCACTTGCCAATGGCTTGATTGCTGTCCTTTAGTAACCACGCCGAAAGAGTTGCATGGCCCACAAACTCGCCAGCTGCTACACCATTGTAAGGCTTACTGTCAACAACTAGAGATCAAGGACTAACGGAGGCCTTAGTCTCAAAAGAAGTCGCTCCAGTCATGGTAGTATTCGACTCTATCTCGAATGGCTATCGTGATATCATCCTCCCTTTGGCAATCGAAGATGAGGTCGTTCAGAGAGCTGTCTCTGTTGTCGCAGCTCATCATCTGGCAGCCAAAATTACGGCAATAAGAAAACCAGCAATGGAAGGTCAAATGGCTATAATTTCCAGACTTCGTCGGGATTCGTTAGAGTTTGATCATACAAATCTCTTTACTATAACCAATCTCGCCACTATAATAGTCCTCCTAGTCGGCGATACAGTTACCGGCGGAAACGACTTTGTGCACTTGCTTGAGCTACTCAGGTGCTTGATGCAATCGGACCAGATTTGGGAAGGAATAACCCCTTCTGTGCAGCAATTCTTTTCGCAGCAAGTGAGAATGTTGGTCTTGTTTCTTTACACTTGAATTTCTTCTTCGTACAATCAAAGCCTGAATATCTAATCAACCTAGGTTCGAATTTTTCGGCTTCCCACTGTCGCATGAGCACAAGGGAATTCAGGTGTTACGAAACAAGCAACAGGATTACCTCGATTTTATGAACTACCCAATTTCGCCATTTTCGAAGCATTTCAGACCACTCCGCCTCATGAAAGCTGCGATTGAAATCGCGGGCGAGGTGTATTGCCGCCGCGCCGAAGCCACACTGACACGAGAAGATTCTTTTGCCCTTCTACAAGAACTTCGAGGAGTGACACTGGACTTGCATGATGGCGTGGATGGCACGCATGCATTAGTCTGGACGTACTTTGTTGCGGCTGCAGAGAGCTCCACGTCTGAGCACCGCGAATACTTCACTAGTCGTTTAAAGAATATGTTCTATCGAACGCGATTTCGGAGTATTCCTCTGGGCGTCGAGATGTTGCCAAAACTGTGGGCAACTGACAGACGACGGAGATGGACAGAAACGCTTGTAATAGACAGTCCTGTCTTAGTGATGTAGATGGTTTCTAAAGTGTATTTTCAAACTAATTTATTATTCAATATTGATATCAGACTATGCACTTAGACCAACAAAGTGACAGTGTGCTGTGCTGTAGGGTTTTATGAACAAAAGAGATAACAAGCGACCTTAGAGCTCTTGATACGATACAGATAAGTATATTTTCACTGCCAGCGCGGCTTTATACCTTCCTTAATTACTCTGTTATAGACTCTAGCTAGCCAAGATCCCAATCTGTGTTGTAAACGGAGAGACCATTCTACCAGGCTGTGGAGTAAAAAGGTAGAAAAGATCCTATTTTACATCTATTAAAAGAAGAATATCTAGAGAAACCTAGAATTTAATCCTTACTACGAGTCTTCTGTGCATGTGGCTTTTTTTTTCGAGAGTGTGTGCCGAGGCGAATTGAATCTACCTAAATGTGTTTTCTAGATGTTGAGACACCCTTCGAACACTACAGAATGACGCTGTGGAGGGCTTTTACACGAGATTAATTGATCAAATTGATTCTCCAATCAGGACTTGATACCTAGATCAATAGCCTTGTGGAAGGGCAAGGACAGGGTCGGAGAGCGGGGGTGGAACGAGGCTGCCAAGATGGCTCTGGCACAGCCACCACAAGACTCCAAACATCCTCCATCTTCATCCTCAACCAAGGCAACACCAAAACACGTTCCATAATCAGCACATTGCATTCGAATTATCTGAGCAAAGTGATATTATGCTCCTCTGCGATTACAAGTAACCCACTTCCACCAGACACCACCTTTTACAAGGCCCAAGTTCGCCCGCAAGGCTTCCAACATCATGGACGATTGAAACGTATATCAGCTTGAAGCCTCTCGTCCTCAGAAACGGCATGTTGAATTCTCACATTGTTAGAATTGACTACTATATATGTCATGGGAAGTTAAACGAGAACATGAAATAAACGCTTCATAATCTCAATCTCAGATGGTACAAATGAAGGCATTTTAAGGCAAACTAAGAATTGTTATCACCCCTCCACGGTCGAAAACCTCGGCAATACCAAAAGGTCGACCTAGAAACCTCCAAGTCCCATGCCCTGTAAAGGAGAGGGCCATCTCAAGGTTGTGCTCAGTTGTCCCAATCTACACCTCAGTCTCTTGTACAAGTATGTCTGAGAATAGCCGCAAAGAAAGTTGGGAAGCTGAGTCAGAGCATGAAAATATGGCCATGGGAGCCGAGGAAGGACTCGTATGTGCTCCGCAAGAACAGTCTGATACAAATTCGAGTACTAACCTTGATAAGACAAAGAATGAACAGAGGCTTTCGAAAGTAGAACGAAAAAGACTAAAGAGAGCATTAAGGCTTGGTTCTGGGAAAGTGGAGTTCTTCAGAGCCGTAGACCGCGACAATGTAGAGTTCCTAAGCCACCTGCTACATCATCCGGATTATGAACATGATAGGATCAGCCATCAAACCGCCCTGTCACGAGCCGCACAGGATGGAAAAGCGTCAATAGTTGAGCTTCTACTCAAGCTGGATGATATCCAGCCGGATTATGTGGATGACGTAGGCGAAACGCCATTATCTTGGGCTGTAGATTATCTACCCCGAATGGATGAGATTCGAGACCTAACCGGTCATCATGAAGTTGTAAAAATACTACTTCAACAGGATAGTGTCAATCCTGACACTCGAAATAATGCCGGCAGAACTATACTGTCTCTAGCAGCTGAGCACGGAGACTTCGCGTTGGTCAGTTTACTGCTTCAAAATCCTCGAGTTGATTCAGGGTCCCGAGACTTCCAGCAGGATCGAACACCGCTTTCATGGTCCATGGAGTCCCTAGGGGATCGTGATCATAGCTGGGTCGAGGGGAGCGATCATCATCACGTTGTACAATCGCTTCTCAGGCAGCATTCCACCAGCCCAGACCTGGTCTATGTCAACGGGCAAACATTACTCTCTCGGGCCTGTCGTTACGGAGCCATCGCCATTGTGAAAGTACTGCTCTCCCACGATAAAATCGATCCGAACTTGAAGGGACCAGATGGGCGAAGTCCTCTCTCTTGGGCAATGGAGTTTCTTGACAGAAGCAAATATGACGGAACTTGGATAGATCAACCGTACAAAGTCATGGAACTGCTGCTCGACCAAGAAAGCATAGACCCAAACCCATATTTTAAAGGTTCGACGCCACTGCTCCGAGCCGCTATATCAGGAGATGATAAAATAACGGCAATGTTGCTCAACAAAAGTAACGTGGACGTTGATGCCAAATGCGACAAGGGGAGGACATCTTTATCACGAGCTGCCGAACTTGGGCATCAAGGGATTGCTCATCTATTACTGAAAGATGGCCGAATAGATATCAACGCTCGAGACGACGGGCAAAAAGTACCATTGTTGTGGGCCGCCGAGGCTGGTAAGAGAACTATGGTCAGTCTGTTTCTAGCCAGCAGTGACCTAGAATGCGACGCTGCAGATGCGCAAGGGCGAACTGCCTTATCGCTAGCTGCGAAACGCGGGAATAACAAGATCGTCCGTCTCTTGCTGTCTGATAGTAGGGTCAATTGCAACGCCCTTGACGAACAGCATCAGACACCACTTTGGTTGGCTGTGGATGCCGGTCAGGATGCTGTCGTAAGCCTACTCATAGCATCTGAGACGGTCAAGCGAGAAGAAGTAGACTGTATTGGGAGGACGCCATTTCTGCGAGCTGCACAGCTTGGACATCAGAGTATCGTCGAAATGTTTCTTAAAATCACAAACATCAATTTGGATACTCAAGATAGCAACGGTTGTTCACCTTTGTGGTATGCGGCTGAGGCCGGACATTTAGAAGTAGTCAAACAGCTTCTGAGCAGTGAAAGAGTTGGTCTGCAAGTGTTGCCAAAGACTGGACAGTCGGCCTTCTCGCGAGCGGCGGAGTGTGGACGCTGGGTTGTGGTAGAATATATGCTCAAGCACCGCAGGATTTTGCCCGACTTTCGGGACTCTCATGGTCGAACACCATTATTTTTGGCTGCGGCAGCTGGAAGGGAAGACTCGGTGTGTCTGCTGCTCAAGAACACAAAGGTTGATCCGATGGCAACAGATTCCGATGGACTTACCCCTCTGGCAGCTGCGGCAGTAATTAAGAACCTTGGCATTACCGCGCTGCTACGTTCAAGAGATCAGTACGCTTTGCATAGTTTGGTACGCATATCCAATCGAGAAGGTATCAAATTCCTGCTCGAAAACGATTATGACATCAACAACACCGACGAGAATGGACGTACTGCTCTGCATATCGCATCATTAATGGGATTCCCCGAAATCGTGGAAGACCTCCTACTCTTTCACGCGAATACCGATGCAGTTGATGTGAATGGGGTGACACCGCTTCGCTTAGCAATCCAACACAGGAAAGAAGCTGTCATTGAACTACTTCTCAGAGGATCCGAACGAATGACAGACATCATGTTCAAGGACTGGCTTGATATGTCTGCTAGAAATGATGATACAATCGTGAGTTTATGGCAGGGTCACAATGAGGGGAGACATTTCAGTCTCCTGGAAAGCATTAATTGTACACCTATCGAGGGAAGGATTATTTTGTGAGTATGAGTCGATGAGTGCGAGATCGAAGAATAAACCCTGACGCGACAAAGTATTTGCATTCGTCACCATGATTGGTATAAGCACCTAGTCTGGTTTCCAAGTGAGGCTTTTTCACATCCGGAGACTTCGATCAAGTACGAGATCCTGCCACAGGGTTATTACAGAGGCGTCCACATATATCTTGTCGCCAGGTTGCCGAGTAGAACGGTTGGACTACAAGGGAACTTTGCCGTATCTCGAACCAAGGAGTGTGCAATCGCTTGGACCATGGAACCATCTTCATACATAAGTGGAGCATCTTGGAGGCCAGTCCATCACTACAGTTCACTGCCGTATGGATGGATGCCAAAGGACGTAGCAGACTTCTTCAAGCTCTTTGTCCGCCACCTCAAAGAAACCTGGCTGTTGCTGTGTAATGAGGCCGAAGACCACCTTTCACGACGGGTAAGTAAATACTGCATTTCTTTGGTGCTCAAGAGTTGTGCTCACACTCGCAACCCAGCGCCAGGACCAGCTCCGCGAACGGGGAAACAGCCCAGAAATGATTCATCGCCTTGCAGAGGATGCGCTAGAGTGGGCAAAACTCCGGACTATGCTCAGAGGACAAAATGCAGCAGCGAAAGAATTTATCGTGGACTATCAGCGATACGACCAAGGGCAGGATCGCAAAAATATGCACGAAGCCCTCGACGAATTCGTTACCGAAGTTACCGATCGGATCGAACGCCTCGACCAAACCGTCAAGGAAATCCTGCAGTTTGTTCGTAATCTCAATATGGCACCATTCTAGAACTTAAGAGCTAAAGTTGGATTTAGGAATTTGCATGGGTCTCAATCAATGAAGCTCACAGATCAACAAGCTTGGCTACAAGTATGAAAAGGCTGAGTTGGATCACGGTAAGAGTCTCATCAATCCTCCAAAGACTTCCAACTAAACACAGATATAGTTCATCTTCCTACCAGCAATGTTTGCGTCTGTAAGTACATGGAAATCCTAGCCTCTATGCTAATCTAAACAATCTTCCCAATAGAGCTTGTTTGGCATGAACGTCAACGTACTAGAGAACAACCCCGACTGGCGATGGTTCATGCTGTTCTTAGGATGCCTTTTGATCGTCACAGTCGTAGTGTGGCTTCTTTTCAAGTATGGTCAGGTCAGTTATCAATTCAGCTTCGAAGCAGCACATGGAACTAAATGGAAATGCAGTTGGAGAAGTTCGTGGAGAGGAATCTGGGTGCGCGTTTTCAGCAAGGATCAAAGTATTTGAGGGGCCAGGAACGACGACGAAAGGGACCTTCAGAAGACACTTTACCTGCCTAGGAGCACGACAAAAAAGACCCTCAAAAGAGACTTTCCCTACCTAGGAAGAGAATATGGAATCTTTTCGTTCCACCCCATGCTCAACACGTTAGCACAAACACTGTTTACGTACAACACTTACGCGGACTCACAATTTTCAGGTATCAGCTACATCACCCTTCACCTCCTTGCTCGGTATCGAGGCCATTAGTGTGCGCTTGGTCTAGATGAAGCATCATTCGTGAGATAGGTGACTCCAATGGTTTGTCAAGAAGAGCATCACGTGAGCATATCGAACCGACAGTGTCGTGGTACATGTCCATTTCTCTATATACAACTACTTTCATAGAGGTCATCCACGTTCCATGTCTCTGAGTTGATGCTCAATGGCATTATTTCTTCTCGTCATTCCAGCTTGGGTATATGCTACAGGTATCAAAACAAAATCCGTAACGCCTTGTCGTGAGCCTTTTTGCGGCAATGCTAGAGAAAAAGGAAATATTGTTTGGCAGTGTTTATGCACACGCGACGAACAGAAGTGCTGTGGCGATGAGTGCCGCCAGCGCGGGTCCAACAGCTTGGAGCTGTGATGAGCCAGAAGCGGTAATATCGAATGGTGATCCACCTCCAGAATCTGCGTTGGACAACTGGCTGTTGCCGACGGGACTTGACTGTGCCGCTGGACTGCTTGCTGGGGACGAGGCAACAGGCTGCACCGCGTTGGTAGGCTGTGTATTGGCCGTCGTACCCCCAGTGGCGCTCGGGTCCACGATGAGGCCTCCAGATGACGTACTAGACGGCTCGTCGTCGTCGTTCTCTGTAGAAGTGCTTGTGGTCGTCGCGGGGCTGGTGGTCGTCTGGCTCGGTGCCCTAGTCGTTGACGTAGAGGAAGGAATGGTCGTGACGGTGACTCCAGGACAGAGGGCCTGAATGCCGAGGTCATTCTGGAAGACGCCGATGATGGATGTCTCACCAACATCGACGTTGGCACAGCTCCTGAGGACGGCCTCGCCAATCTTGACGAGTCCCTGTACACAGGCGGAAGTGCAGGTTGCGCCAGGATTGAAGTCACTGGCGACGCAGCCGTCAATCTTGGCGTTGTATACAGCGGCGCATGCCGAAGGCAGGATGTCGATGCGTGGAGTGAAGCTACTGAGAGATACAGCAGAAGCAGTCCCGGCGAGGACGGCGAGGCCAGTGATGGCGGTGCGCAAGGAGGGGGACCGCATGGTGGGCTGTCTTGAAGCTGTCTAGCAGAATGATGCTGAGTGAGTGGTGTTTAGTCGGTGGAGTGAGCGTCGTGCTGAAGAATGTGGGTCAAGGTCAGGTAGTTGCTGGTAGAGGATGCCGCTCCAGCCGAAGCGTAGACTCTGCGAAGTTGAGACGGAACGTGTTTGGGACTACAGTGACGTCGGTGAGACGCAGATTGGGTGTCGGCGTGAAGCTTCCAAATGCGCCGTGAATGTTGATGCAGCGACCCGTCGGTTGCACGTAACCTAACAAGCAATCTTTCTCCCAGAGTGCGCTTCGCGTCTGCTAAAAGGAATGGCAAGCTGTCTTTTGAAGAGCTATGGGATGAGACCGGGCTGATGTGAGAGTTGGATGCGACGTAACCACGGTGCTGCAAGGCAAAAGACAGACGAGAGACACAAAGATGGGGAATGGCCTGCAAGGAACGAAATGAAGAAAAGGCGCGCAGCGCGACGAAATGGAAGGAAGAGAGGCAAGGCAGGGAGGATGCGATGAGGGAGATCACTGATAGTCCGTCGCTCCCCATGTCCGTCCCGGATGTGCGCTTGGCTTCCTTTAAACAAGCTCTCCTCGAGGCCGATCCGCAGGGAGCTCGCAGTCGCATGCAGGGCCCAGCCGCATCATTGGCCACGACTCCGGCGACGTGCTCTCCTTTTCTGTTTCTGGGGGATGCAGCTGGTGAGCAGCAAATCCTGAAACGCGCATGCAACGAGGAGCTGATGGGTGTCTGCGGTCCCTGGCCTGCCATTGGGCGCCTGAGTAGCGAAGGCATCCCTGAAACTCGGCGTCAACGAATGGCACCATCCTCTCCCATGTACTCCGTGCGAACCATCACCACCTCGTTGCGTCTTCCCAAACCTGCCTTTGAGACGCCAGCCACTCACGCTGCGCGCTCCTCTCGTGTGCAGCAGAGGCTTCCCAGACCCAGCGGACCCAGACCGTATTTCCATGGCTGCTGCGAGGACCACATGCCGTTGCCGGAACTTCACAGACCGTAATGGCGGTATGCGCACATGGTTACAAGTGACCCTTTCGAGCCGCGATTACATTTGTTCTTGCGTCCTATCTTCCTGCTTTTCGGTGGTCAAGGTCATGTACCACAGTCCCTGGTTGTGTTGTACATTCTGCGTTGACCAGCGTCGGATTGGACTATCCTCGAAACACGGGCCTCGCCAGCGCCACTCTATATTACCCTTCGGGCGTCTTAACATGCAGGCTGTGTTGTTTAATTGTGTCATGTCACCAGGCACACTCACTTAGTCTCAACTACACAGGTACAAGCACGTTCTCGAACCTCATTCTAGCACTTCAATTCCTGCCCTAACGTTGAACATGCAAGAATCACGATACTAAAATATGCCAGATGTACAGATAAGTAAATTGTAGTCTTCTCTTTTGCTGCAACACGAACCACCTCAGTCCATGACAATCACACTCCTGAATCGCACCTTTCCGCTCTCCATGTGCTTGACTGCGTCCTCCACTTTGTCGAAAGGAAACTTTTCAATTAAGCACTTCACGCCTTGCTTCTCGGCAAAATCAATGGCCTCTTCACTATCAAGAGCATGGCCAGAAGGCCAACCGTGAATAGATTTACCGCCCATAATGAGAGGTGCAGTATCAAAAGCGACCTCGCCAGCAGCTATTGCTTGCGATCAGTATCGTGTCATGGCTAGGGGGAATGAACTTACGTGCAAGGATTAGCAGTTTCCCCAATGGTCCCAGTCCATTCACCAAAGGCCCCATGATTTCTGGATTTGGCGCCGTCACAACGATTAGGCTTGCCCCGCCCATCTTTTTCAAGGCATCAGCAGCACTCTCCTTGCTAGTATCGACATAATCTGTAGCTCCAAGCTGGTTCGCAAAGTCTTTTTTGTTGGCACTCGTCGACAACGCAACAGTGCGGTAGCCCATTTTGCGAGCGTATTGGATGGCCAGATGACCAAGCCCACCTAGCCCCTGAACAGCAACTGTATCTCCTGGTGTAATATTCATCTTGCGGATTCCATTGAAGACAGTCACGCCAGCGCAAAGAAGAGGCGCATATTCCGCAGGATCGGCATCTGCCGGAATACGAACAGTTGCTTCGGTGCGGAGAAGGCAGTACTCTGCATCTAACAATCATATCAGCATATCAGTTTCGATGTAATTACACTACCAAGCGTGTCAGTAAAGGAGACTTACATCCACCATTCCTAGACACACCATTAACAAGCTCTTTCTCACAAAGCTGGAACAGCCCCCGATTACACGCCTTACACGTCCCATCGTGGGCACCATGCCATGGTCCGCCAACCGTGTCTCCGACCTTCCATTTCTTCTCTCCATCACCCACTGCAACCACAATGCCAATGACCTCATGGCCCGGAATGCGGGGAAACGCCGCACTGCACATCCGTCTGTCAGCTCGACCAGAGGAGATTGGTAAGCCAGAGTAGTACGTACAGCGGGCCGAAAGCACCCTGTTGCATAAAGGAATCTGAGTGGCAGACGCCGCAGGCTTGGACTTTGATGAGGACTTCGCCTTGCTTGGGCAGCTCGACGGGGACGTCTTTGATGGCCCATGGGGCTCCAGCTTTTTCGATGACGACGGCGCGGCATTTGGATGGGATGTTTGGGGCCATTTCTGCTGCTGCTGTTGTCGCGTTGGATAGATTTGCTTTCTTCAATTGATGTATTGGTCTCGTCACTTGTTGCGTTGAGGCAATGATGGATAGTGATGGGATCTTGAATGCGGAGACACGACGCCTTCTTTATCTACTTTCTAGCCCGGCTACTAGAATAAAGTCGAGACTTAACTCCGCCGCAAACACCATAGCTATGTCTTTATCATGGCCCGCGTAACAACTGTCTAGTCTACCGGCTGTGCGGTTACCATGGATGCTGTACTGTGATTGGTGCAGACACATCATCTTCAACTCCGAAACTCCTTTTGGACAGCCCAGATATGCTTGGTGTAGCTTATCGCCGACGTCTGTCGGAAACACCGATACTCTGGAGTAGTATTGCGAAGTGTGTTTTGTGTAAACTTGGAGCCTATTCGAGAGGTAGTTGGGCATGATACTAAAGCGAGGACATGACGTCAAGAGATAGGAGTGTTGTTCCATCCAATATGATTGGTTGCATTTTGCATTCCCAACCTTGATAGAGGAGCTATATTCGTGTTAGATATCTCGAGATATACAGTACGGGTATCAAATTTGCTACTTTTGTGCTTCCGACGCCAGAGTTAAAGATCACCAGGCATCGAAATTGCCAAATCCACTAGTCTTGGCCTTCTTCTTCGCAGGGGCAACATCCTCCTCTTCATCCACGTAGCCGACAATCTCGTCCTCCGCTTGGTTTTGTATCTCTTGTTTCGCAGCTTGCAGATACTTGCCCACGCCAAGACCGTCTCCGCTACCACTGTCTATCGTACCATCTGCTCGTATTCTCTTTCCTGTCCATGTGGTCTTGTCGTCCACAGTGCCGCCTTGCCGTTTGATTTCCTCGCTTTCAAGTTCTTTTGTTTCCTTGTCCTTCCGCTCCTTCTCCCACTCTTCAAATGGGTCGACAAACACGACAATGTCATGTATCTCAATGTCATCTACCGGTCTATCCTTTTCTCCAACTTCAGCGAGCTCCATGTTCTTAAGGGTAGTATCCAGGCCTCCAGCTACTCGGGCAAAAATTGTGTGTTTCCGATCGAGGTGAGGAACTGCGCGGTATGTGATGAAGAATTGTGATGTGTTGGTGTTTTTTCCCTTGTTTGCCATGGAGAGTACGCCCCGAGCATTATGCCTCTCCGGGCCCTCGAATTCATCTTCAAATGGTTTGCCCCAGATGCTCTGTCCTCCTCTTCCTGTGCCGGTGGGATCGCCTCCCTGAATCATGAACCCCTTGATGTTCCTGTGGAAAATGGTGCCCTTGTAGTATCCCTTTTTTGCAAGATTGACGAAGTTCCAGACAGCACGTGGGGCATATTCAGGGAGAAGCTCGATATTGAGGTCACCGTGGGAGGTGGACATGCGGGCGTAGCCCTTTTGTTTTACGCGCTTGATCTTGAGCATGTAGTCTTCGTTGGACAGGAGGGCGCGTTCGGCGGATGTGTGCGGTGTCATGCCCGTGGAAGTGAAGGATGCGGCGGCTTTTCCTGATGTGAAGACGGCAGCGTTGTACGCAGGCTTGTTGGAGCCCGTCTTTGCTGAAGGCGCGGCGGCATCCTTGGTCGTGCTAGCCAGAGCCTTGGAGGTCGGGGCACCTTGGGCCTTGGCCTGTCTGTCGGCTCGCGCCTTTGCGACCGCCTCCCTCGCTTTGAGTATCTTTGCGGCATTGCCCAGAGCATTCGCGTTGACGCCGCCTTCAGAGCCGGGCAGAACCGTGTCTCCCTCCTTGACATGCTTGAACGAGCCAAAGTCTCTGGCCTCGATGTTCTGTGGGTCCTGCAGTGTGATGATGTCCTTGCGGGAGAATTGGTCGTCGCTCACCAGGTCCGTCCAGTTCTTGGCCTTGATGTTCAGGCGCTCGACCGTGTCCCATGCGAAGACGTTGCCCGTGTTCCTCAGGGCGACAATGTGGGTGTTGTCGGTGAAGACCTTGAAGGTGACGGGGTCGACATACTCGCCGTCGTCGTTCCTGGCAAAGTGGAGGGCGATGAGGTCGGCGCGCTTGAGGGGCGTGCCGTCGACGGGGTTGGTGTCGGGGTGCTTGGCCAGCCACGTGAGGATGTGGGTGAGGTCGAAGATGGTGCCCGACGCGGTGCAGACGGCGTCGGTGAAGGGCTGCAGCGAGACGGCGCAGTAGTTGAAGGGCAGCCGCTTGAACGTCGACGACAAGCCCGCCGCCGACGCTCGACTGGCGCCGTTTGCGCCGCGCGCCGCCCCAAACGCATCCGCCGAGGACCACTCCGAGTGGGTGATGTAGAGCTTGTCTGTGCCCTTGCCCATGGTGGTCTCGCCTGGGGGGTGAATGCCTGCGAGAAACAACAGTCGGTTGTCCAAATGTTGCGCCGCATGCGCTATGACGCGACCCGAGGTTTTGGCGGCCAGTGCACCAGCATCCATCACATCCATCACCCTTTCCGTCCCAACTCTCCCGCTCTCTCATCATTCTCGTCTCATCTTCAACACTCAATGCCAACAAGACTTTATTCGAGCCGCAGCAGCTACTACGACGTGAGCGTGTCTACTACGTATAATCCAAGTTCCTTATTGTCACATTGTTGATCCCAGAATCTCGCCGAGCATCCTTCTCTCATTACACAATTCTCAAGCCTCCGCAGCCCTGTCGCCCTTCACATCTCCAATCCTTCGAGCTCGTCCTCGCTTTCATCGCTGTCATGCTCGCTTCCCCAGCCGTCCCATGTCGGAAGGTACTTCCTCTCAACCAATTGCTGGTCACTCCTCAAATAGTCCTCTCTCCACTCGTACATTCCATCTGCTGCCCCGACAAAGTAGAGGTAGCCAACTTCCTCGCCCACTTTCCTAGTCCGCCTCTCAAAATCTTCTTGCTCTTCCCTTTCCCTCATCGTCTCTAGCCACCTGTCGTCCACTTGCACTTCTTCGGAAACTTCAGAGTGCGAGAGAGAGCTCCGCGGGGGTTTCGGTCGAGGCGCGTTTCCTCGAGCACGTCGTTCCGCTATGCGTCGGTAGTCCTGATTGTGCTGGAAGTTGCGCAAACTCAGAGCGCCTGATAAGGGACTATCCCAAAATTCAGCCTCAAAGTGAGTCTCGTCACCCAAGCTGTGTTTCCGTCGAACTGCAGACTCTGTTTTATATCTCGTCTCCCATGTGCGTTCTGCATATCTCAATTCTCGATGACTTTCAATAATTTCGCGCAACATCTGCGATCCTTTGTGCCTCTGCCCGTCCAATCTTGGCTGGTAACATGGTTTTACCGATGGCATTCTAGCTACTGTCCTCACTTTCCGCGCATGCTTGCTTCGTTGTTCCCACCATGGCACATACTCTGTCTTGTCCATCTTCGGAGCCTTAGTTGGATATGACGCAACCAATGAGACACAGACGGGACATTCGGAAGGACTTTGGTATCCCGGGGCTGTTGCCTGCCCACGCTGAGAGTCATATCGATCGTGTGCATCATCCCACGTCTGCTCACGCTCCCAAAGCAGCTGGCCTTTTTTTCTACAGTCTGCTAGTCGCTTCTCTGCGATCTCGTATTTTCGCCTCGCCTGGTTCCACCAACGGTCCCGCATGTACACCGCTGGCTTTAATCCTCCTTCTGCAATCAAGATTTCTTGCGCATCACAAAACTTCGCCTTAGCTTGCGACATAATACAATCAGGACACCTCGGCGTGTGAGGTGACGCTGAGGGATGAATATCGTGGCTGCATTTTGTCGCTATCCTCATTTGGTGGCCATGGAACGCTCGGTGAACAGACCGCGGTCTCTTGGGGGAAGCCTCCGGCGATTGTACGAAAGACCTCATCGTCAACATCCTCCAAGTGGTAGAACTGAGTCTCGTTGAAAGCGTAAAAGTTGTTTGTGGAGAGGAAGGTGTTCATTCTGAGGAAATAAACGTGCGAGTTGCGCGCCGTTTGTGAATCACAATCAGTTGGACTCAGAGACAGTCGCCTTGGAGAAGAGCTATAGACTGTGATGCGAGTTTGCCATGGAAGAGGGTTTTGTATGAGTTGTACTATTTTGTGAGGCGCGTAAGCGCGTCATCGCCTGGCCCTCATTGGCTTACCTGGACCTGAAGTCACACACAAGCATCGTCAAAGTTGTCCGTGCGCCTTTCAGAGGTTCTCATCACTGAACTCATTGACAGAAGCCGTGGGGGCTTCTGTACAGGGTATAAGGCCAGGCGATATGAGGCCAGGCACTGACGGACCAACCGCATCACGGATTTTGTTGGAGGTCCAGAACCTGACTGAGCAACCTCCCGCGTTGGCCGAAACCATGGACTTGAAATACAGCAGCGCTCAGAAACACAAGGCATGATGCAGCTGATCTCCTGTAAAGCTGTGGGTGATATCAAGATGAGAGCTTCTGCACACAATTTCTGCTATATGGGAGTAGAATGATCCATATTGTTCTGTCACAAACATACTCATAGAAGACCGCAATCTGTTTGCCAAGAAGCCGCACCTGATCTTGCTTTCACCTCCGCACCAAACTCTTACGGCGCTAATTCTGACTTCACTTCCGAAAGATCGCACCTTCACTTCACAAGAACTCCCCACCTTTACCTGGGATCTGAATCCGGCTTAGATTACGGCTGCACTATTGTGCTTTGATCACCCGACAGTCAACTCAACTACAACTTCGACTGCCGCCCACCTCGAGACAGAAGACATGAACTAGGCACGTTTGTTCTGCACCCTCGCTATTTTCAGCGGCATCAAGCTAAAAGCACCACCAGGCTTACACTTGACGGTCGCACTGGAGTAAGTGGACCGCGTAAGACTACTGTGCACAAATCGCTGATAGCGGCTTGCAGATTGTTGCCAAAGAGAGCTAGATATCTTCTGAATCACCTAGAATGGCTTTCAATCCTAAAGCTGCCTCATTCAACCCAAAGGAGGGACTGGAAGCCTTTGACTCAAGCTCGCAGAGTTCCATGATGCCGTCCAATGTCCACACCGAAGTTACTGGTCTGCGCATGAGCTCTGGAGGTAAGAGTATTGGTCCTCGCCCTTCTGCACTCGAACTAACTACTTGACAGACATTCCGCCGCCTCGATTCGATCAAAACATGTATCCGGCCGGCGCGTCTCAGTACATGGCAAGCACTGCTTCGCAATACAACACGTCCTTGTCGGACAGGATGTGTACTACAATGCCTCACGATCCTCCACAGCAGTTCACGCCAGATGCACGCCGCGACGTAACTATCGATGATCTGAGTAAGGGCCTCGGCCTCCCTGGCAGACAACAACCCGCTGTGGGCGATGGACCTCTAGGTTCAACTTTACAGCAGAGTTTTGGGACCTTCGACAACAAGCTGATCACAATGGCACTAGATAAGGCACTTACCCCCGATGGTTTAGCTGAATACTTCCGCGGCCAGAGCAATGCAGCTATGGCCACTAGAGCTATATCCTCCCATCAACCGCAGCGAGATATCGCAGGCCCCGGAACACCTGATCGTGCGCTTGGAGAAACCAGCAAGGTCGTGCACCCACCTCCTGGTTTTTCAGATGAATCTTCTCGCAAGATCTTCATCGATGAGCCCCGCTCGGTCGAATCTCGTATCCTAGCGCTGGGCGAGAATCCCATGGGCCAGACCGCGTCCCGTAGTACTCGAACCCGAACCATTTCGCAGCCTCTCGAATACACACAGTATCAATCATACAGTTCGATCGGTGGACAGCGAATGCGATCTTACACCCGAACCAAGCGCGCTGATCAAGGGCCAGAGCCTTCTGCAGCAGATGTGTACCCCGACGATGCATACTGGGCGCAATCCCACATTGAATCTCACACGGGCTTCACGTACAATAGGCCTTCGCACCACCGCCAATCTTCAGTAGTCCGGCCATCTCCGGGGCGTCAATTGAAGGTCAACGACACTGTCAGCTGGCCTACACCTGCAGAGGTATACAACCCAACACCGCCTGTTGAAGCTTGCACCTATGTGCCAAAGCTCGAACTCATTCATGAAACTGATGACAAGGAGGAACTCGGCCCCGTCACGAGAGAAGACCTAGACTCCGCTGATGATGACGTGCTTGCAACGATCGACGAGCTTCCATCTCTCTCTGTCCCTACGATGCTCAGACTTGGGGTCTTTGACCTCACCTGCGATGATCGCCCACTCACGCCAAGTCAACAGGACGGCAGTAGGTATGGGATTAGGTTCCACGGACTTGCAGTTGGCGACTCATGGCTCCCTCCTCGCCCCTGGGAGGCTGACAGCTCCAACACCTTCCCGGTGGATGACAACTCCAGCACCTTCCAGGTGGCTGGCGACCTATGGGATGGCTGGCGCCCTTGAACCGGCAGGCATGTAGCACGGTGTGGAAGCATCCGATGATCCATGTGCAACTTAATTGATATGCGGAAAGGCTGCTAACTATTCCTTAGAATTCCTCTTCTGATGATGATGATGATGACGACGACGATGAGGATACGAGATGCTTCAAATGGTACATGTGCAACTGTATTATATTCGGGTAAGGCTGCTGGCTATTCGTATGGGACTTTCGACGATGAAAGGCGGAAATATTAATATCTGAGAGCAGCCTTTGATTGCCCACTCGAGCGTTCGGCGATCAACAACAATCATGAGGCGGAATTGCTTGAATTTCAGTTCACACGCATGCAAATACCTAAATAGTCAGACAAACTTGACAATCAACCATTTTCAAATATGCTTGCTCCTTGCACCATCCTGCAGCTCTAAAAAGAGCAACACTTTAGTACAGAAGAAACAGTTGCTGTACCCTCGACACATTGTAATGAGTCTACTCCTAAAGGTATGCTGAAGTCCTATAGGAACTAAGAGATTTCCCTATAGTAGTTGTGAAGTAAACAGCTGGCTTCTCTTTCAGTGCACAAGAGTACAATACGGGCGAGGAAGTGTGCGGTGCAGTGACATGAGCCAATCACATCTTCGCAGTCACGTCTTACGATCCATGTCACACCACCACGCACGACTTTCGTGAACGACACGCCACTTGCAATCAATAAGGAGTAATTGGATCACGTTCAAACATGTGTTCGCGACTTTTGATCAAAATGTCTTTCAAGTCTTCCACTTCCAGTTTTGTCTTCACGATGCCGAGCGTCACGACAGTCTCTTTTTTTGTCCTCATTCTCCTAGCTGCTTCAATTGAGTTATTCCGTCCATCACCAATGGCTGATACGTCTTCACTTTCTGGTCATAAACCATGGGCAGATGGTCCTTGTCCGTTGATTACTACACCGCAATATGCGACGAAGAAGGTTCTCTTGCCTTTGCTTTATGATGCACCAAAATTGACTAGAGACTAGACCGATTTATTTATTGTCGGTGCTACGCACATGGCGCATATTCACAACTCTATCTTGAGAGGCTACAATTCCATCTATCTACAAGCACCGCATGTCAAAGACGTTGACAAAGCAGCCTTCGTAGGGTATTCCTTGACATGGTTCCGCTTCGTTAAAAGCCATCACGACGATGAAGAGGCTGAATTATTCCCTAAAGTAGAAGAGGTCTTGGGCGTGAAAGAGCTCTGGAAAGAAACACATGAGGAACATGGTATGTCCAGTTGAACCCATGAACACAAACCCGTGATCTAATTTTCACGCCAAAGTTTCATTCCTAGGTGGCCTGGCAGACTTCGCCACGTATTTGACTGAGCTGCCATCCCCTCAAGCATTTGACGGTACCGAGCTTCAGCGGATCATGTCAACTTTCCAGACGCCTTTTTGCCATCACTTCCACCACGAAATCACCACCATAGCCTCATTCGGTAATCTTTCCACTGCTCCTGCCCCCGAGTCTGCAGAAGCCGAGCAGGCAGCTCTTGTCTTCAAAACGTGGGGCAAGAGGACTGTCTCCAAAGCGGGAACGTATGACGTTGTTCCATTCTTTTTGATGAATTTGGACGCCAGCTATGAGGATGGACTATGGGCGAATTGGCCACCGATGCCAGCACCGATTCGATGGGGGTTGGTAAATGTCGCAGGTGCTGTGCATTGGAGTTGGTGGAAGTTTGCCAGCTGTGACGCTCACGGTAGAAAGCAAGATATGTACGCTTTAGCTGATGAGACCCCAGCAGGTTAAGATGCAAGGGTTGGGTCATGATTTTTGATGCAGCTATATTCACTTTGATCATACCATCTGATGGGAAGCCATGTGGACATTCACCAATATGTTATCGATATTTTGTTCGAGTAGTAAGTGTTCAATCCTTCGGAGCCCAGCCTTCCTCTTCCAGATCGGGGTATCTGGTCAACTCAATTTTTGATATAATCATCATAATGACCATGTGCATAAGTTTGTTTCATGAATTATATTGTAGCGATTCTCTTGCGACGAATGGTAATGGAATGAGTACTAGCTCTAACGAAAGCTTAATTTCGAAGGTCCGTGGGTCCGATCATGTCATTGAAGACGTCAACGACTCCTTCCCGTCTTCCAGCAGCTTGTCAACCACGAAACGGACTGACTCACCACGGTCAGAGATTGAAGTGAACTTTGGAATCTCAATTGAAATATTTTGGTGGAATACGAACATGCTCCGCGAAAGAATGGATCACGTGGACCTTTTAATTCTGGGTGCCGGATGGACGTCAACATTCCTGATTTCACAACTCGAATCGGAAAATATAACGCATGCAGAAACTTCCACGACAGGGCGAGATGGCACAACGCCCTTCAAGTTTGACCCCAACTCTGGCGATGCAGAGCAGTACAAACGCCTTCCATCGGCGACTACCATCCTGATCACATTCCCTTTGAAAGACCACGGCCAATCAAAGACCATTGTGGGTCTGTATCGCTCAGTCCATGGAGCGAGGAACAATTGGATACAGCTTGGATCGTCGGGAATCTTTAACAAAGTCCCCGATGACTGGAGTACGGATGATTCTCCATACGACAAGAGCGACTCACGCGCCATCGCGGAAGACGAGTTGCTCGCACTTGGAGGCTGTGTTCTGAACCTCTCGGGCCTCTACGGAGGTCAACGTGTCCCGCGAACTTGGCTGCCACGGCTCGGTCAATCGAAAGAAGACGTCAAGAAGCGAGGTGCAGTGCACTTCATTCACGGTGAAGACGTTGCGCGTGCAATCATCGCAACACATCGCAAATTCACCTCGGGTAAACGGTGGATTATTGCTGATCTCAGGGTCTATGATTGGTACGATCTCATCATGAGTTTCGATTCAATTGTAGAGGGAAATGAAAACACTCCGAAAGGGCAAAGTACGGAACAACAATTTGCAAAATGGATATTCGAGATTATGGAAGAGGAGGCTATTCGAGCGCTGCCGCGCGAAACAGGAGCTTTGGGCCGTAAATTAGACTCAAGAGGGTTCTGGCAATACCACGGCATATGGCCCAAACACCGCCGGCTTGCGTGAGCACTGCTTTAATAGATGCCATTGACATACAGTTCTTGTGTCACAAGATATTTATGTACACTTGTTCAATTTCATTTGGTTGATGTTCATGTTCAAGTCGTGATAATATAATGTTACATAAAGGGAAATCGTGGAATGGGTATCGCTCTCAGCCAGTGCAAGGTGAAGGAAAAGTAAGTGTACCGTGCAAACCGCTACACCATGCAATATGATAAAAAGAGAGCGCTAAGAGTGCAAAACTACCTATGAAACCTAGTACTTCTGTGACCAAAGACGACCCGCCTGCAGATGCAAAATCAACTACACCTCAATGTTCTCGAATGGGTCGCGATCAGGTGGCAAGCCTCTGTAGATAACATTTCCGCCAGCATCCAAACGCGCATTTATGCTCGTGATCCAAATCTTCTTCGTATACGCACTGGTTCGTTGGATTTCGTCCTTAGCGACACCCAAATCATCCTGTGGGATCCAAATGGCGGGTTGAAGTGCTCGGGTTGCCGGATGCTGGAAACTTCTCTTAATGAGTTTCTGGCGGGCTTCAGGCTCAATATCCGCAAGTTCGTCATCAATGTCATCGAAAAGATTTCTGGCGGGCAGGATCTGTGCCTCAATGTCCCGAACAGGTCGCGTAACATCGTCCAGGCCACGTTTCAACGTGTCAGTAACAAAATCAAGCGGATCTTTGCGTTTGGGCTTTTTAGATGTGTGCGCGTGGGAGCGAGAGCGCGACCGAGATGCGGAGCTGTTACGGGACTTTTCTGCCCAGTTGGATTTTGGACGAGATTTTCGTTCCGCGCCACCTGACAAGCCGTTGACCGTCGATTGGTTGCTATCCAGATTGTCCAGTTCATAGGAACTAGGGCCGTAGGAGGATTCTCGTTGTTTTCGATCTAGACGATTTTGATCCTTTAGGTGGGCCAATTCACGCTCCTCCGCAGTTTGCATAGCAGTTTGCTCAGCAGTCAGTGATTGATGCTCTTCATTGTCCTTCTCCCATCGACTGGCCTGCGCTCGCTGCCACTCCTCGTCTCGCATGACTGCCTCATCTTCGAACGTAATTGGCAGATAGGTGAAAAGTGGCCCGAAGGCTCTGTTCAATACGATCTGGTAGAGGACAGTGAAGACAAGAGTGACGATCATGATGATGGCTTGGGGAAAGCAAGACACGTTCAAATTAACGTCCCGCTGCAAGAAAAACAACCCGATGAGACAAAGCTCGAGGAAATAAAGTCCGGTGAAGAGCTGATTGACGGCCTTGGGGAAGATCAGTCCGTTGGTCTCTGCCTTGGCATAGCTGACATAGATCATCTGATATCGATATGTAAACCAGAAGAGGCAGAAGGTAATCAACATCATGATCAGTATCAAGGGCGATACTACAGAGTAGATGATACCTATGTACAGTATTAGTGGTTTAGGTGAAATAGTCTTTGCAGTGTGACATACCGATTGCACCAAAATTGGTATACACTGGTATCATAGTACCCCAATTGATGCCTGGCCTGCTCAGTACCCTCGACACCTTCTGTCGTGGAGTTGTGTCGAGGAAACGAAGGAAGACGATCACAACAACGGCGCCGATTTGCAACAAGGTTCCAGAGCTGATACTGAGCGCCTGCAAAATCATGTAGGAGAAAAAGTAGTTGGCAGACCTGGGTAGGTTCTTTGCCAAAGTTGCAGGGATGCTGATAGGGTCGTTGACAAGATCTTCAATAGCCGTTGTGATACCAGTCGATATTGATACCACCAGGAAGAGCTGAACAAACACAAAGGCAAAGTAGAAGTTCTGTACAAGAAGCTCCCGCTCCCCGGATGTTGTTGTGCCAGTGACTCCAGCCAGAAATCGGAGGACAAGGGGCAACACGGCGAAGAGAATCGCCAAGAAAGCTGGAGGTAACACACCCTGAATGAAACTGATCGCCCATTCAGGAAGATCGTTGATCCATCCAAGCCAGGGTAGTTTATTGGTTAGTGTTTTGACTTGAGATAGAGCTCCAGTGAACGAGACAGGAATACCCCAGAAAACGATCAGTGCGGCAATGATGAGAATGACACCTAGCATGCGGAGGTAGCGTTCCCACCACTTCATCGTCAGGTTGTCCCATAGTACATAGTTGGGATTGACCTCAACTGTACGAGGAGCCATTTGCCTAGGAATGTGGTGACTGATAGACTGGCAAGCCATGTGAGCTGCAACCTGGTGATTGAATTGAATGAAAGCAGAATTCATAAGCGGAAATCGCTCGGGATGGGCTTGATCATCGGCGATCTCAGCATTGAGGCGGGCAAGTTCTTTTCGACAATGATATATGGTGTCCACCTTCTTCCCAACTAGTGGCAGAGCAGGCCACCAAGAGACATTGAACAGGGGAATTCGCATGGTTTCGCGGTCCTTGGGTTTGAGGTAGGTTCTCCAGATTGCATTTTCGCCATCTTCCGCGAAAGAATCGTCGTAGAGTCCAATGGTCTGATATTTAATCTTCTCGGGATCCTTGATTTCCATGGGTAGTACTTCGCCTTGCTGCCGGTATGGCTGTGGGCTTGCAAAGTCACCTTGCCCAAAATATGCAGCTTTGAGCTTCTGCCAGGGGCGGAAACCGCCTTTGGTCGGCTTCTCGTTTTCTTCGTGAGGATCAACAGTCTCCGCTGGTTTGGGCGAGTTGGGTTCCGTCGCAGTTCCCTCGGAGCCGTACTTCTCTTTGGCAGGAGCGGCCAAGGGAGTATAAGTATCGCTGCTAGCACCTCGTTGGGCGAAATCTGCTGATGTTGGTGATGAGCCAGGTACTTCTACGGTTCCGTCCAACTGGGGCTCGTAATGATCTC
Organism: Pyrenochaeta sp. DS3sAY3a; assembly: GCA_001644535.1. Classification (NCBI taxonomy): domain Eukaryota; kingdom Fungi; phylum Ascomycota; class Dothideomycetes; order Pleosporales; family Cucurbitariaceae; genus Pyrenochaeta; species Pyrenochaeta sp. DS3sAY3a. The sequence continues at coordinate 20,033 of KV441647.1, read as the reverse complement.
GTTCGTCTTTGTGCTCGTGGTGCTGCTTCCCGCCAAAAGCACCCTTGACGCCACTAAATATCTTTTTATTGAAACGATCAACGCCTTGCCCAACATCACGGATTCCCTCGCCAACAGCATGGAATCCCTGTCCGACTAGCGGAATGGGTATTAAGCCTTTTCTGCGACTGGGCGACGAGGAACGTGAAGATGACGATGACGATGAAGCGGATCCTTCCTCTTGAAGCACCTGCTGCAGTTGTTCTTCAATCTGATGGGGGTTTCCGGCGTCTTCGCCAGAATCATGCATACCAAGATCGATGGCTTCGTTCTGCAATTGCTCTTCACGTTTTTTCTCCTTGTTAGACCTCTTCTTCTCTCCTGCTTCTTTCGCCGCCTTCTCTTGCATCTTCTTGTGCTTCTTGGTGCACGCTATGATGAGGTTGGTCTCGGCAGACTCAAGCTGCCTCGCAATCTTGGTTCGCTGGTTGACTTTGTCCATTAGGTTGTCGAAGTTACGATTGATCCAAATATCCTTGATGCCACCTGGAAAGACATCATAGAGGGCATCCAAGGCTGGAACCGTCAACCATTTCCGGGGGATGCTTTGCACCAAGATGGTGGTTGCAGAAGCTCGAATGCGGTGCTCGGGCAAGGTGAGGATCGTCTGGCGTAGGCGAATGAACTTGCGCAGAGCGAGGTAGAAGTTGAAGCAGACCCAAAGGACAACAGAGACAGCGAGGATCAAGTGCGCCCACAGTCGGTAAACTTTGGTCGGCACACCGACATTCGGCCATGCAAACGAATCCAGACCCGACACACCGTCCACGTCTCCAACACGATTTATGGGGAGGAGAATCGGGAGAATGACCAGGGCCATTGGCACGAATATCCTCAGAAGGAGCTGGAGATACTGGAGAAACAGATAGCCGTCGACACCGGCGATTCGAACCAGCTCGCGGTCGCTGATGGTGAAGACATTCTTGAACGATTCGAGGGCGGTGACGGGGGCTGCTATGCGCTTCGCTTTGGGCACAAAGGCGGTCTTGTAGTAGCTGGGAGGGTTAGCATGCAGGGGGGTTGTGAGGGGGCAAGCATACTAGATTTTGTGGAACAGGCTCTGTCGCTCAGTCGAACTGCTCTCGCTGGCGGCGCTCTTCTTGGTCTTGTGCAGCTTCCAGTTGCCGCTGAGGATGAGGAAAATGGATATTTGGACGCCGAAAATGACGGCGGCGGTCGAAAGAGAGGCGGCAAAGTTCTCGATGCTCTGGTTCTCTGCATTTCGGCCGATGCCTTGGTTATTGGCGGGTGTGGGCGTGGACGACGCTGCAGCCGTGTCCGACATGGTCGAGGTGGTGATGCAATACCGCGTCTATGGGTTATGCGTTGCAGATGCTGGGGGCCATGGAGAGAGAAGCTAGGAATTGGCAGCCAAGATGAGGAGGGCACGAGGCACGAGGGGCAGAGACAAAGAAAGCGGAGGGAGACGAGCAACAGCTTAACGTAGGGGCATTATTGAATGAATCAAGACTGGGATTGCCGACGTGTTTGACGCCCTGGAATTCCCTGATAGGGGACCGCGGACCTTGCTTGGCCCGCGTCACTGGCCACTGGCACAGCAGGAGCCTCGCTTGCGCCTACCCGCCCGCGGTGCGTGGCCGCCAGCCAACCAAGCTGCCCGCCGCGACGGCCGCTGCGACACGGCGGACCCGGTGCCTGGCTGCAACAAGGGCTCATTGTTCTCAAACGCGGCGGGAATCCCTTGGGACTTGGGCCATTGAGGGCGCGTCAAAGGCACTCGATGGGCGCGCAGCCTCGCCAACCTACTGCGACCCGCCTGAGGGGAGGCAGGAGCATTAGCATTCGGTGGCACCCGCGTGGGCCCTGGGCGCTGCTATGACGTGTTTGCGCAGGTGCCAGTGGTGCATTCCATCCTCACAGCTTGGAATCCGCTGCCGTCCTGCCGTGTCACGTGTGGGCTTCAGATGCTGCTTCAATTCCTGCTTCACAGCCCTTTGCGCACCAACGAGCGCCTCCAGTCGCCATTCGGGCGTGGCAAGTCCATCAACCCACAGCCACCACGACAACCACGCTGCAGTCTCTCTGCGAGCAGTCGCGCGGATTCATCTGTCCAGAGGAACCACTCAACGTGCTCCAACCCTAAGCACTGCGATCAGTGCCTCAGCCTCTAGTTCCGCTCGAGTCCAGCCTGCCGTCTTGTGGCTGTGCGTAGAATCGCAAAAGCGACCAACGCGAGATTCCGCCCCGCCAGGCATACCAGATGCCTTGTGCTTGGCCATCTCAACCAATCATGGCTGCCCACTTCGTTCCCTTCCACTGTTGTTCATGAATATATAAAAGGGCACAGCTTCTCATAACTAACCATTGCTCACGACAGTATCAAGCAAGACTTCTGAAGCTTGATATTGCAGATTCTTCATCACGGTCCGAAAGCAGTACACCGCCAACATGTCAACGGCCATTGCACTACAAGACTTGAGTTCGAGCCTGGGCAAGGAGACAGGCACTATCCGCCACCGCAACATCTCCCGCTCCTGCAGCAAATCAAGCCTGCCTTCTTCAGAGGACGGCCACTGGCTGAGCGCACCGCACGACGTAGAATCCTCCGGCCTGCCCCTCGATTCGCTGCCTCTGAAACCTACTGCAGTGTATTGGATCTCACCTCACGGTATGCTCACCAAAAAGATCACTGTCCTCGACTTATCAAAGGACATCAATATTCCATACCCGGGCATGACCGATGGGTACAAGGATGAAGTCAAGAAGACACTCAAGGACCACTCCTTCACGCCTGCACTTACATGCCATCGCAACAACTGGGTAGGACTGAAGTACAACATAACGGATGATCAAGATAAAACTATTGCTCAATGGAATCATCCCTGGAGCTCAGTTGGAGAAGCCACGTTGTCCTTCCAGGAAAACTGGTCATACTCTTCACACCCCATCAGACTGCGTAATAAGCGGTGGGGGCTACGCACCGAATCCTTTGTCGTCAATTCTGTTCCTTTCTTCTGGGAGATGGACAGCGTGTGGCACTCAACCAACATGACGCTATTTAAGGTCATTGGCAGTGGAGATGGGCAACGCAAGATCGAGGTGGGAAAGTATGCACAAAAGTGGTGGGGAGGGTTCGTCACAGGCGGAACGTGTGTCGTGGACGAGGAACATTTGAATGGACTTGTCGCGTGTCTCACATTGTGCGTGGTGCTTAAAAAGAAGCGCCAGAGAGCAGCAGAGAGACACAACGGCGGGGATTGATTTGCGAGGAATGATACGGCGTTGGGCGCATGGTTCGCAATACCCTCTAGATTTCTTTAGATTTACACTTGCCTTCGACTATAAAGATTTCTGATGATATAAGTGACTCAAGTGACTCTTTTGCTGACCATGGAGAGGGAGAGTGTTGCTTGGCTCGTCAGGTGACGTAACAGAGCAGATCACGCTTGGACGCGATCACGCTAAAGCACCCCACAAAACGCGTCGGCCCAAGGTCGTGTCTTGATTCTGTGGCTCCTTCATGGTTTCTCCTTGACCAGCAACGCGTCTCCAAAGCATGTCAAAGCAAAGTACCGTGGTAGAGCAGAAGCAGCTGTTCTTGCAGGCGCGGAAACAATTCTTATCGCGCGGCATACCGCCTTCTGAGCGGCTTCGAACAATCGCCAACGACCACGGAATCGAGCTGAGCGTGCTGAAGGGCGTCGTTGACAAAGGTTTGTTCGCCTGCCATGTATAATTGCCCTGATTCTGGCCAAAGCTAATCATACAAGTCAATCGCGAGCTCAAACAGCATGCCCGGAAGGTCTACAGTCGTCAAATGATCGAACATGTCGTCGAGCAGATAGATGCTCTGTACTGGGCGGCCGGTGCACAACAGGCACAGGATGCTGCGGTCGATACATCAAATGAAGGCAGTGATGACCCCAATGCGCTTTGTCAAGCCCATGACCTCACTTTTGACGAGAACATTGCAAAACTGCCGGCCGTTTGGCCCGCCGTCTCGCACGACAAAGACGTCGATCAAGATGACTACTTACAAGCGCTATCACGCCTGCAGGCACTCTCTGCGCGCCGCCAAGCTCTCCAGAACCGCCTCAATTCTTACCACACCCTGCTCGCTTTGCTCGAGCCTTATCGCAAGCCGAAAGAAAATATCCAGCCAAATCTTGTTTGGAAGGATTCACCCCTAGGCCCCGACCTAGGCAAGCTAAGGTCGCTAGCATTACGGGTAGCCGCACGAGTAGGGGAGAGGTGGGGAGATGTTCAGGTTCCAGCCACCGCCGAGGAGGACGAAGAGGGCAGAGAAGGAGTTGACACGAGTGCAGTACAAAGTGAAAGACGGAAGAAGGTGGACCGAGTACTAGCGGACTGGTAAAAATATGCAGCCGTGGCATAGTATCAGATTTGGCGTTTTGGAAAGATACCCGTTTGTTTTTAAATCGTCTAATTCACCACCTAATATTCTTGGATAAACGTCTGTACATTTGCAGCACTCGTCAAATCCTGTTGCCTAGCCGTCTTTTTCTAATCCGGATCGCGATCTCTTCTGTTGGCTTTATCGTGCCAAAAGTAACATCTCGCAAAGAAGGTATTGCAGCATCCACCACTTCTGCGTCACAGAGCTGGAGCTCAAACTCCGCCAAAAATACAGTGAGTGTCGCGACCTGCAACGTTTGCACGAAGGCGCGTCCCACACACACGTCGCTCTCATCCAACAGAGATTCAAAGATCTCAAGACCCTCCATGCTGAACCGTCCTACTTCGCGTCTTTCATTTGTTTGCCTCTCCTGCCTCTGCGCTAGCCTCAATCTGTCCGGAATAATGAACCTCTCTGCGCAGAACTCCTCGAGAGGTCTTTCAACACTCCCGGGACGAGCTTTGGCCCAATAATCTGTATTGAGAGCAATATCATGCGAGAATGTCACTATGTTTGTGCCGGGATCTAGCGCCCACTCTTGATCCAATGCAATCGCATTCTTCGCACCCATACGACTCGTAACAACACAGGCACGAAGACGTCTGATCTCGGCGCAGATGGACTGGATGAGAGGTGCATTCGCAATGTGTACAATGTCGTACTCACCAGACTTCCTGGAATGGTTTGGGTTGATCTCCGCTGCCACCCGCTTGCTCAGGTGCGGGTTTTGCAAAATTTCGATGATAGTCCAGAAAGAGATAGGCGATAATTTCGAATTCAGTCTGGACCAGTGGATCAGTATTCCCTTATTTAAAAACAGGTTTAGTATCTAGATATTCGCGTACCTGTGTATGACACTCAGCACTTCTGCCGACCTTGCTCGCAAGGTTACGTTATTGGTTTTTGCAAACCTGTCATCTCTCTCTTGGATGAACTTAGAACCCAGATATTCGTCCCATATCGGATCATCGTCGCCAATTTTGGTGAAGTTTGACCCACTATGGTTCGCTTTTAACCACTTCTCGATGCCTTGAAGCATTCGGTCGCGTGGCCCTTCAAGCGCTCCTGAAAATGGAAAATATGGTAAGCCCGGCATGAACCCATCAACAGCATCATTGAACTTCCAGTAGTCTTTGACAAGGCTCGGGTATTTCTTGAACACGTTTGCTCCCAAGAGCGTTTCCATAGCGCAACGCGTGACTACTTGCTGGGAAAACGACCAGAAGTCTTCTATTTGTGTCCACGTGTCGAACTGGAACATCTTGTCATGTAAGCTATGAGAGAGTGTGGTGATGTATATATCGGTAAGCCGTACGAGCGACGAATCCGTCAAGTATTTCAGCGGCAAATCAACATGTGCATACTCAACAACATTCTTGTCCTTTTCGGCAGACTGATATATTTGTATGGCCTCTTTAGGGGAGCCAAAAAGCTTTTCATAGGTATGAATGTGGAGAGAATAACGACTGAATAGTCCTGGCGTCAAAAGGGCTTTCTTGATATGGCCGGGGTTTCGAAGAACTACGAAATGTTTGGGTCCTGCTTTGACGACAAATAAACTGGAATGCGCGTATTGCTTGCTTGAGATTGTTAGCAAGTTCATACGAAAGGCCAAAACCACCTACAGTAATGCAGCAAAGTACTTCTGGGGACCTTGATAAGCCAAAGCAAACGCATGGAAGACGCCAGGTATGAAGTATGGAACGGTCGGGGGTCTCCTCCCAGGCGCTGCACTATTCGACCTGCGGTAGAATAATTGTGTCGATATATTGAAGAATAAGAAGGGAGAAACAACGATAAGAACAAGAACAATGAAACCCGCCATCCTCAATACTGTGGATGCTGGTTTTCTGGTATATGATACAATGCTGACCAGGCCCGCTTGTGGTACGTTGATATGTTGATAGCTGCTTAGGCGGGCATGTAGGTAGCGTTCGATATCCAACAAGGGATTGGGCACGCTCTAATAATTTACTGCATCTCTTCCATCAAAGTAAACTAGTTGTATAGAAATAACAAGCAGAATCCGGGTCCATTTGATTGCAATTCATGAGAGAAAGACGAATGAGAGGTCTCCAGCTCCTTTCGAATGATGGAAACGATTCGGCTCACGGCGGATCTTCGGATGTTGAAGGACCTAGGATCAAGGACGCGACCACGGCGGCGACACAGTGACACTGCTGAAAGGTCAAAGAGAGAGTATGCAGGGTACAAATCAGAAGTTATTCGTGCTCTGTTCTATCTTACCTAACAAGTAGAGACCTACCACGACGTGCGGTGGCAACGTTTCCATCGTTGGGCATACCAGCGGTGAGCCTGACGGTCAGAGCAACGCACAGCCTCTTCCACTGGGCGTCATTTTGCTTGTCGTATGCTGATGCACGGTGATACTGACCGGCCAGTATCGCGAACAAGGCTTTGGAATGAGACATACGACTCTGTGAGGCATAAAAACCGACATAAGATGGTGGCAATGAGTTTTCTTGAAGTTACTTTCCATGCGATTCAAGTCAATTCTCATCGAAATATGAGAAATTACAGCCCATAAGATCTCAAGCGCGACACACTCCCTCCGACATAAGCTTTCACCACTATGGGATTCTTCAGTTCATCCAAGATTTCTCAAAAACCTTTACCTGATTTTGCCATTCACCTCTACTTCCCTACAGACAAAGTTTTCCAACCGGATGATGTTGTTTCTGGTCACATTACAGTGACACCAGTCGAATCCATAACACCCCAAGCTATCGAAGTGTCTTTATTCGGTCGCTCTTTGATTTGGCATCGAACGAGTCACCGAAACCAGAATGAGACCACGGATTACCACCATTGGCGAGACAACGCTCCCCTCTTCGAGGTGACCCAGAATGTGTTGCCTGGGGCCATTACTGCGGGAAATTCCACAGAATTATCGATTCTGGAATCAGGCACAACATACACGTTCCCTTTCCAGTTCCGATTCCCTAAAGGGACGGGGAATAGTCGAGTAGGACAATATGAAAAGAACACAGATGAGCGCTGGACAATCGAACCACATAACTTGCCACCTACATTCTTGCATACCTATCGAAACGGGAAAGGAACGGAACCTGATTATGCGAAGATCGAATACGGTGTAAGAGCTAGGTTGAGATGTCCGGGTGTGGGTGTCGTACGAGGGAGAAGTCTTACAGAACTCTCGGGTACTGCATCGGTCTTATTCCAGCCAAGCAATGCAACTCTACAGTTGGGTATACATGAACTGTCTAGCATGCTACGCCAATCCAAAGCGTTCCACTTCCAGAGCTCAATCCTAAGCGGCCAAGCCGCCAATCAGATTGGTTTCAGGCAGCATGTGCGCGACCGCTTCTCCTCCAAGACACCTAAACTCGATTTTGAGACTATACTTGAGATCCCTCAGTATCTGGCGTCCGGCACCGAGTTCCGGGTTCGAGCTTCTTTCCATGTCGTTGGTACGACAGAGAACGTGACACACCTGCCGCCCATAAAGTTCATCGTCTTGAAACTAGAACTCCTTGACTACACGTTCATTCGCGCACCAAGAGACTGGGAAGCTTCGAGCATGGGGAGTGGTAGCCATGGTTCAGATAATTACGAAAATATGCCGTCACCAGATGCGCTATTTAACGGTCAAGAACACAGAGACTTCTCGGAACGCAAGATCACTTTGAACTGCATCCCCGAATCGACAATATTAGAACTTGAGCAAGCAGTGGCTTATGGAGACAAGATGCAACTGGGGCAAGTCAAGAGCTGCGATGCTTGGTTTACTGCACGGGTGCCGGGGACCACGCCCCCTAGCTTTTGTAGCTTTGCGATAACCAGAGCATACAGGCTCAAAGTCAAGGTCGGGGTTGAGATTGGCGGAAAGTTATTCACAAGTGAGGTCACGGGAAACGTCAATCATGTCAGCGCCTCAATATAAATGTGATGTCCAGATTGTTCTCAGAAACGAAGCATGCCCGAGGTTGGTTGATATTTCAGGTCAAGAATCTATAACACTTCCTTGTTCACGTCATTTTTCCATCACTTCTCAACCAGAACTTTGCCCTCTGTGGCTGTCTGCAGGTAGTGTGCAAGAAAACGTTGTTGTAATGTACTGGCCCCACTAGTCTAGGGAATGTGGAATAGACTCACCAGACCTTTGATTCGGAGAAGTGCAGGAGACTCGTGATGGCGAATGAGTGGATGAGCATTACGATCTTGCATTACGATCTATCATTGCGATCTTGCAACGTCTGCCAACGGAGGTTAGACCAAGAAACATGGACCCTGCCCAACACAATAGCTCTTCAAGATTGAGGATGATATTACAACCCACGATCCGGCAACGCTGCTGAATTTCAAGTCTTGAAACGCCGTGATATGCTCAAACGCCGGCCCAATGCAACCGCACAGTAATGATGGTATTCCATCCTCTACAATTACAATTACAATTTCAAATGCATGAATCAACCTCCCCAATCATCCCATTCACCTGCCTTTTTTGCGATAGACTTTCGTTCTTGGCTTGGGCTCTTCTTTCGCTTGGGAGCTGGATCCAGAAAACCTTCAGGGATATCATTCCAATTTTTTTGGTTCTTGATCGTGGCAGTCGAAACTTTCGCGTGACTCTTACGACGCTCGGCAGCTATCTCATCACTTGAAACCTCATACTCATCGTCTTCGTCTTCAGAAATGTAGTTGTACTGGTCAAATTTCCGCCGATCGATATTCTGAAGTTGTACGTCACCGTCGGCATACATGCCGCTTTCTCTTCCTAAAATCTGATCCGCTTTACTTGGGCTTCTCCTTCCCTCCTTGGGAGACTTCAAAACGCCATTGGAGGTACTGAGGTACTGGAACTGCTCGCTGGAACGAGGCTGAGATTGCCACTCCGGCTTACGGGGGTGTCGTGGCACGGGCTGGCTATGTTGGCCAGGTTGCCAGCCTTCTGCAGTTCGGGTAGGCCGTCTAAACTCCGCTTCAGTAGGAGATTCGGTACCCCAACCAGCAGCTCGCTCACGCTGCTTTTGTAGTTGTTCCTCTGTTTCCCTCTCGCGTTTTATTCGATCCCGTGCTGCAATCCATCGTGGACTTGGCTCCCAAGACCACCCATCACCAGTCGTATTACACACGGGCAGGAACCACCGTACAGGAGACGGGCCGAATACGTGCCCTAAATTGCGTTTCCACCCAAGGTCGAAAGCGTTGGGAAGCAATTCGTTGTCTCGTTCATCGAGATAGCTATCATACCGTTGTTGGTGCTGCTGTCGTTCCCGATACTCATAAGACGGCGCAGCGTGTGAATATCCATTAGCCATGGGTACATGGCCAGGAACTGGGGAGCGTGATGTTGATCGCGAGGGCGTCTCGCCTTCCTCTGGTCTAGTCACTCCTGGCAGAGCATTAGCGTGAATTTCGCGCAATTGGTCGCCGATGCTTAAGCGCCCATTGGCCTGGGCATCGAGGTAGTTGCGGTCGTTGAGATGTTGCTGCATAGATTGCCTCAGGGGCGAGAGATAACGGGTCTTCTCCAAGCTCTCGATGGTGGTCTGGCCCCTGATTGTCAGCCAAAGGTGCCAAGCGGTGAAGCCTGTAATGACAATGCCAATGATACCAGAGAGAACCGCGAGGAGGACGTAGTTGACAGGCATAAACGACTCGGTGTACTGGCCATCGCTGAGGATCTCGCTCCACACCCATGTTGCAGAGGCCGCAAAGCAGGTCCAGCAGAAGAAGGTGAGATAGATGAGGAAGAGCAGGAAGGCCTTGTAGTTGTGCAGGCCGACGCAGGTGGCGAGCCACGGGCAGTGGTGGTCCATTTTCAGGACACAGCGCTTGCACGTCGAGCAGTGGTGGGCGCGATCGGGCTTCTTGCTCTGGCACTTGTTGCAGAACCTCAGCTCTCCGGTCGAGGCCTTGACGGTGAAGGAGGTGTACTGCAGGGCGCCCTCATGCGTGGGCAGGTGGCTGTAGCCATTGTTGAGGTTCAGCGGGGTGCCGGGGTCGGTGAAGACGGCCGTGGTGTAGCTCCAGTTGAGCAGGAGGTAGAAGACGACGCCGAGGGCGGACGAGAACTTGCCTGGTGCGAGAGTCAGTGGGCGGGCCGCGGCACGAGAGACTGGAAGACGAGGGGGACGTACCCGTCCAGACGTTCTTGGAAGGCACCAGGCCGATGCCAGCTTCCACCCAGACAGCCCACGACGTCAGGCCGTAGACGAACAGCAGCGGGAAGTAGGTGACGGCGGCGCAGCAGTAGCGCTCGACCTTCCTCGCCCAGCCGCGGCGACGCATCGTTCTCGAGGGCGATGCTGGGGGGGACGGCGAGCCGAGCGTGGCCATTCTTGTCGGCGCGTGGGACAGCGCGCAGCATATGGGAGAGGGCGTGACGTCGTTCGGGGTGCAGATGCGGAGGACAGGAGACGAAGGCCACCAAGCGATGCGGAGCACACGGGGTTTCAGGGCGCACCGGCGCACATGTCCCACGCAACAACGGGCAGGCGGCTATCTACTACCCAGCTATGTGCTCCTCTGTCGGGGGATGGCTAGCAATAAAGTCACAAGGAGACGGGTCGTTGAAGGCGCAGTGTTGTGCCTCGCCTCGCCAGTAGTTGCAACTTGCGCGTCCTCGCAGCGCCGGCCGTCGTCCGTCCACGTTGGCCGTCAGCCTCATCTCAGCCTCAGCCTCAGCCTCAGCCCTGCCGGCGCACGTGATGGCCCGACGTCCATGGCATCGTGCCCCTCGAGAGCAGAGGGCAGTCAGGGCAAACAGACGGCATCGTTCAGTAATGTCTGGCTTAGTGCTGCCAATGCCTGCCTCGCCTGTCACACAATGCTTGCACCCCCGTCTGCGGCGCCGTGACAGTCGCACCGCCCTGATTGCTCCCGCCGTGACCCTGCCATGCCCACTTGGATAATCACCATCCCTGGCCATCGACACACTTCAATCTAACATGGCTCGACACTGCTGCTACAACAGCCAATGTCGGTGCGAGATGCCGCCTCTAGCCTCTCGACGTCGCCCCAGTTGTCTGCGACACGTCAAGAAGAAGGCTGCCCAGCCAGATCTGCTGTTGTCTGGCCGTGGCTACCCTCTGTGCAAACGGCCTTCGACTGCCATTGTGCGCTATCGTGCTTGACTTGTGTTTCTCTTGCATCAGAGCCGCCCTCTTTGCCGGCCTTCTCCTCCACCACGCCCCTCGTTTCCGCAAACATGCATTGACGCTCCCACTCTCTTCGTGTCCTTGCCTTTCACTTCTTTGCAGATTGCGCCATGCTTGCAGCCAGGAAGCGCTCCACGCCGCTGCTTCTGGCCCTCACATTCGCTCTTTTCTTGGTCATCTTCCATAGCAAGGATGCGGACCGCATCTATGAGCAGTGGTTGACGTCGATTGAGCTGCGCCCTGTAAAGCTCCCGGCGAACAGGACCTTGGGCTTTGGCGCCGTTGTCGTCGTCTCCAGGGACCACTCTGACCGACGCCACTCCCTTGTACAAGCTGCCAACGTGACTGATTTCGATTTAACGATCCCTCCACAGCCACAGTGGACTGAAGGCGACGTTCAGCGGTTCATCAACGGGCAGGACGATGTTCAACGAGGTTCTATCCTGGCATGGTTGGGCCATCACAATGCCCTGCGCTGGTAAGCTGGACGGTGCTATACAGCGCTTATAGCTATACACTCCTCAGCTTTTTACTGATCTGCCGCATGTGCAGGTTCCTCGACTCCAACCTTGAGACAGCGCTAATTCTGGAGGATGATGTCGACTGGGATATTCGCCTTCGCAGTGTCCAAATCCCACTCGCGGCAAGTGCTGCGCGCCAACTCTTGCCTCCTGCGCGCTCATATCACCCATTTGCCAATTTTCACAGCAACCATTCCCAGTATTGGGGCAACCACAACGCCTGGGATCTCCTCTATCTGGGCCACTGCGGGGATTACTTTGATGAGCTCACTGCAGAGGGACTCAACGTCCAACGCCAATCTTTCAATCTGAGTGTCATACCCCATGTGCTCTACATCGATCCGACGCTTCCTCAGAGGCAAGACTTGCATCCATTCACGCAGAGCTTGTTCAAGTTGTTGAATATGCCGGAGAAATCACGAGCGTTACACCAATCTAGGTTTCCGCTTTGCTCATTTGGGTATGCCTTAACTCGACCGGCTGCCGAACGACTGCTGCATGATCTGGCACCCCCCAGATACAGTGAGAAAGGCCCGCGAGCCTTTGATGTCGCGCTTCTCCATGCTTGCAACAGGGGCTCAGAGACAGCACTCCCTCTCTCTCAAGTCAAGCAAGCCAAGTGGCATGGCGGTACAACTCCAAAATCTCAACACATTAGTTCTGGATTGCGCTGCTGGACGCTCAATTCAGAGCTATTCCACCACATGCCAGGTCGCAGTCAGGTTGATGAGATCGGTATCAACTCTGGCGAGGAACCCGGTACACCTCCGGTTGATCTGGCTGCTCAGGCACAAGTCTTGTACCGTAATGAGACAACAAACATTGCCTGTGGGTTCTGGAGCGGAGCTTTTGGCTTCGAAGATGACAACTTCGAAAAGCTACGCTTCCTCCAGGAGCACGTGGGACGCCAAGGTCAGTGCCTGAAGAGGCCCGACCAGTACGTCGACAAATGATCCCTCGAGTTCATTGATTGAGCAATTACTTCACTGCCACCCTTTAAGGAATGACCCCAGCAAGGGATGATGGCATAGTCATGAATTATCTTTGCAGTCAGTGGACACGCAAAGAACCCACACAGTTATGGAAGCTCTTGGTTTACATTTACGATTTGGCATGGAAGATTCGCAGTGTCGATCGGTTATTTTCTAGTTCTGATGGACAGCATGTGGTGTTTGCTTGATGGAAGCTTCTTGAAGATTTTAGTACGACGGGTGCAGTGATACCACCAGTATATATCGACCAAGAATTCCCCTGCGTAGCCTTTGAGTGGTCAGAAAGTAACGAAAGCTTCATCCCTCTACCGAATTTGTTCAAAACACGTCGAAACGCTCCCCTTGACTTTGACCTGTTTCATGTGTTCGCACATCCTCATCCTCTTACTTCACATCCCGTCCATTTTGCCAATCAATCGGTCCGTTTCACGGTACCCCTTGCCATTGATGAAATTATAGGGGAAATACATTTCTGGCTTCGCTGTAAACGATAGACATGGAGTCTGGTGCCCTAGGATGAATCGTTGTGATGGTCAACGTTCAAAGCTGGGGGAAAGCGGAGATGTGTGAATTGGTTTGCACCAGACTGAATGATGCCGAACCGCAGCTTTGTCCAAAATAAAATAAAAACTTCAACGCTACTGACACGAAATACAACTGAAGCAGATATATTGAACTATAAAAGGAATTGGTCTAAACCGGGGTATTTCGCAAACACTTGTTTTGCAGATTAGGTACCTGACAGAGACTAAAAATCTCGTTGGGATGCAGTACCACTACCCGGGAAAAAGGATGCTCCGTGGAAGAGAAACTCCATACGCCATCGCTGTGAAAGATTAAAACCCAAGAAGCCAGCTATGCCCAACACAAAGCACGAGTATAAAGACGAAAATCAGAGTGCAAAATTATCCAGCCAATGCTTGACCACGGTTCTTCCCTCGTCGAAAGACTTCTTATCCATACGAACTATGATTGCGGCATGGGAGTGCCTATGGTTGTGTATGTGTACGGGGTGCTTCTTGAAACCAACATTGTCCAGAGCTTCGATCATCTTGAATTGATCGTGTGTCAAGGCCAGCGTGGGAAACTCACTCGCCAAGCCGTTCTTTTGCTCTTGCACGGATTCGACGTCGGAGACTGAAGAACGTTTGCGTCGGAGCCCTGGAAATGTGGGCTGCGTTGGTGAAGCCATTTCTTCGCTGCCAGCACTCAAGTAATCTTGACCTTGAGCATTATTCACATTTTCGAACATGTCCTCCGCTTCTTGTCGCACAGCATTGATCATGAGTGGTATTTTGTAGCGCTTGAAGTCCACCCCTGCTCTGCCTTCTTCGTGTAGGCGAATCCGTTGCTGGCTTCGAAAGGATTGAACCACAGAGTTCATCAAAAATAATGTTGAGCCAATGGGAATGAAGACGGCCAGGAATGCTACAATGGGTACACGACCCAAAACCGTACGTGTACCCGCGGCAACGCGCTGCGTGAAAGCTGGCAACTGCTCTGGTCCCTTTTGAGATACCGGGTCTTCGCCATCAACGATGACATTGTCATATCCAGCAATATAGTTGATTTTGACGCCGTCTGGATTTACAAACGGGTCGGTCTGGGAGATGCCCGCAGTGTAGTAGGTTACGGTCCTGTCGTTTACTATATTGGCGTACAAGCTCCGGTGCTGAAATTGGGCCAGCGCCTGGATGAAGATGCTCTCAGGGTCCCCGAGGACAGCCAGAAGAGAACGTCCACTGTTTCGGAAATTGTCGATTCCGAAGAGCTGTCTGCCGCTCATGGATAAGGTTCGAGCGCCGAGGACATTCCATATGTGACTATGGTATCCTTTGAGGGGTGTGCGCACGCCGAGATGGGGGGTTGCGAAGGTGGTGAAGTTGACGGGCTGTATCTTTTCAAAGACGCCCTTGTGATAGAGTAAGCCAATTGCATAGCGAGCAATCAGACCTCCCAGCGAATAACCTATGACGCTGATTTTCTTGATTTGATGCCCGCTCTTGGCCAGCTCTTCAAGCTTCTGCTCCACCTCGGCGGCGACTCGCTCGCCGCCCGTGTCTACGCCGTCGTAGGTGAAGCTGCCGGCATTGCGCTTGGCGACGAGGATGTGGAGCTTGTCTTCAGGGAACCTTTGTCGGAGCGTGGTGCTCACGTACTTGAGGTGCTCAGGGTTGCCCCAGAGGCTGCACGACATCAGCGACACAGTGCCTACCGGGATAAGCAGGCAAGACATACCCATGGACAAGGACGCAGAGGTGGTCGGCGGAGGCAGACATGGTGACAAGCCGGGCGGCTCAGGCAAGTCTATGTGTGCACGAGGCTTTCGGTTGCGCAGCGCGGGGTCGCGGTGTGGGCGCGTTTGTGTGTGTGCGAGAGAGAGAGAAAGATGGAGAGGAGCGTTGCGACTGCCTGTTATAGTATGTTATGGTATGGCATGCGTGCGCACTTTCCATATCTCGTCCGTTGCAGCAGCAGTAAGGCGGGCTTATCGGCGGAGCGCAGTTGCCCTTGGCGGTCCAGTGCAGCCAACTCGGTCCAACGAAGCAAACAGCACGGGCTCTGTGCTTGTGCGGTGTCTCTAGGCCCCGGCTACACGGTGAACAGGCCGCAGGGTCGGGTGATGGGCTTCTTCTCAATTGCCAGAGGGCGATGCAAAGAGCGGCATCACAACGTCATGACGGAATTAAGCCTCGTCCAGCAGCCGGACGGCGCAGCTGGAATTCGCCCGAGCCCGCTTGCCTTAGCGCCCGCGCGGGCCACCGCGACCATTCCTCTGCGGAGCGACCGCGCGCAAGGCTGAACCAACGACAGGAACAGGCAATTCGGGTGCATGACAGCCTCTCACGTGCCAACGTCGCTCGAGACCGAGAACCAGTGATCCCACTGCCTTCACCGATATCCGTTGTGCACACTCTCAAGGGAGCCGACTTTCGATATCCACTCCCCCGCCATGTCCGGTCTTGCTTGGTCTCAACTGATCACTCGAACCTCAGCCCAGCCATTGTTCTGAATAGAAAATGTCGCAGCGGTGCCCTCTGGAGATCCCAAGCAAGTGCAACTGTACCAAGAAGTGATACCTTCCCCAAACCCCGGCCTAGTACCTAGGTAGCCTGTTCTCCAAGGGCGCGGACAACCCCTCCGAGCG
The DNA here is from genome assembly GCA_001644535.1 of Pyrenochaeta sp. DS3sAY3a. NCBI lineage: Eukaryota > Fungi > Ascomycota > Dothideomycetes > Pleosporales > Cucurbitariaceae > Pyrenochaeta > Pyrenochaeta sp. DS3sAY3a. The sequence goes on along the minus strand of KV441647.1, from coordinate 3,810 downwards.
CGGCCTTTGCTCGCGGCGTGCTCCACAGAGCGACCCAGCATCGTGCCGTCAATATGTGGCCCGCCTCTCCAGCTCATAGGCATTTCGCAAATGTCGCATGTCCTTCAGGCCCGCGATGCGAATTACCTCATTGCATCTTCGGACACGATATTACTCTACCAACGACCGCCGAATCTTCTCCAGCCACCAAAGTCACATCGCTAGCCCAACATTCAGCCATCAATCGCCAGAGTGTTCATGATGAAGCTAAACAGACCCTCACCAATGAATCCGTTGCGTCAGTCGTGCCCGAAGGTACATTTGCCTTGACAAAAATGCCGAATAACAGTTCCGCGTCCAGAGTGGTTGTCCATACCGCTCCACCCACAACACTACCACGTTCGGTTCTTCGCTCAGTATCTCCACCAACCAAGACTAATACCTCCAATTTTACTTCGAAATCCGATGCTCCAGTCTCTCTCATGCCGCGGAAACTCAACAAAGAACCAGCGACATTATCAAAAAGGTTCACTCTTCTGAAACTCTTGCACACTTACATGAAACCACTAAATGACAAGATTGCCACGGCTGTAAAACTCGATATCAAGGCGTTGCACTTGAGCCCAAATCAGCTTATCCGAATAGCGGTCGATGAAGAAGAAAAAATCGCTAAAGAGAATGAGTCAGTGTACGAGAACATCCTGAAACAGAGGCTGTTCAAGTTAAAGACCATGACGCCGGAGCTCTGGGTCAAGGAGCGAAGAGAGGCACTCGCCAAAGAGCGCAATGATCCTCCCCGGAAGACTCCGCCAAAGAGGGTTGAGACTGGCCTTGATTCCGATCAAGAGATAGCCTTTCTTTCGCTGCTGAAATGCCCATTGACTGGACTGGACGCTCATGGATATGTTACAAGACCACCAACAATGGAGGAGTTGGAAGAGGCACTTAAAGCCCACGCAGCTGCACATTGCTGGGAAGAATGCGATCGCTGCAACTCGCGTTTTCAGGTTTTTCCGGAGCGTAGAGAAGAGGACGGTGCCTTCACGACGGGCGGTCAGTGCAGATATCATTGGGGCAAACGGAGCTTCGCAAAAAGGACCAAAAACGCTGTTCCTGAGCCATCGAGGTTCACATGCTGCAATGAACCTGTCGGATCACCCGGCTGTACCGTTCACAGCACTCATGTCTACAATGTTAAGGATCCAAAACGTCTTTCCATCGTCATGCCGTTCTTGGAAACACCAGAAAACGAGAAAGCACCCCCTCGATCTGCAGTGTGCTTTGACTGTGAGATGGGCTACACCACCAACGGCCTAGAATTGCTTCGAATCACTGCGATATCCTGGCCGAGCCACAGGCCTCTCATCGATGTTCTTGTCCGCCCGTTAGGACACATTCTCGACGTGAATACCCGCTTTTCTGGTATCACGGCAGAACAATTTGTCAACGCGAAGCCTTATGATCCCGGAAATCCCAAGCCTGTTCGCAGCAATCTCTGCATCGTCGACTCACCACATGCAGCACGAGAATTGCTCCTTGCCCACCTGTCACCTACCACTCCTGTGCTTGGGCATGCTCTCGAAAACGATCTCAACACTATTCGCCTCATACATCCCACAATCGTCGACACTGTCTTGTTATATCCCACACGTCAAGGACTACCATATCGGCATGGCCTACGCTTCCTTGCTAAAACTCATTTGAGCGAAGACATTCAACAGGGTGGTGCTGCTGGGCATGACAGTTTTGAGGACGCGAGAACGACAGGGGAGCTGATCAGGTTCAAAATCAGGGAAAAATGGAAGACGCTAAAGGTGGATGGTTGGCAGATCAGAGATGGTGGTGTGTTTCCACCCATGCCAACGGGTATACCACCTTCAGAGAAGCTATCAGCCCATTCGAGTATGGTGCCAATAGCAACAATGGCAAAGCTCGAAGGCACTGCTGCCCAGAAAAGGAAATTTGATAAGACCGAAGGGCTTGGAAGCAGCCAGTCACCGCCGGCGAAGAAATAGAGTGAATCCTAAAATTCGCAAGCAGAAATCTTGAAGACAGTTCCTGATAAAACTTCATCTCTAAACTTTTTGTCCCCTGCTTCAAATCCAACAAGTCTTCATCACTCCGTCGCAGCAGATGTATGTGGCTTGATGGGACCCAGGATCGGAATTTTTTGAATGACTGAGGGTCGAACTTATCCCAAGTGTTCCATAACTCCTCAGAATACATATTCCACAAGCTCCTATTCACTATGCCTCTCATGTGCTCCATGCTTGTAAAACCCCACTCAGTCCGTGCTCTCCATCACTGGTACGAAACCCTGGCTCCATTCTCATCTATGAGATGCCATACTGTCCTGGGTCTTTTCTCGATCTCTAATTCCATCCTAGACCATGCTGAATCTGTTTCTCCCTGTCCTCACTCCTTGAGATTCGCCTTCTTAAACCAATCCTTGAACTCCATCCAAGGTCTCATTCTGATTGTCATACACCACGTCGATATCAAGGTCCTTCATTACACCAATCACGACTCCAATACTTTCTATGAATCCATTTACGGCGACGCGCAACATGCGGTTTGTCGTTGCGGCATAGTTCACGAGCAGGGCGACCTCGGCTTCTGCAGGGTTGCTATATGGAGGCTTGACTATAGAAAGTGCTCTTCGGACCAGTGGTGAGAGTTCGGCATCAACAGAGAGAGTGCGTTGGGCGATCGTTGTGAGATGTGTCGACGGCAAGGGGATGATTAAAGTTCTATAATTCGTTAGCTTCGAAATATTATTGAGAAATGGTCGAGTACACTGTGCAGGGAAAGGTATCAGCGTCCCACTGTTGCTCGTGTCGCATGTTGTCGTTCAATCTCACATTAATCCTCCAGGTGCTTTCAACAAAAGTATTTGGTAATCAAGGTAATCCAAAGTTGCGGCTCAAACTTGGTCGTACGCGGGGGAGGGGCAGAACAGCTGCACCCCTGTAAAAATGGCGTCAAACCAAATTGTGGACCGTCCGTTCAAGAGTCGAGAAATCTAGTGACGGCGTCATACATCATTATGAGCATGCCTTTGGATTACTGGCTCATTATGCACCATGACTTATTTTTTGCTCAATAATACGTTCGCCCGCAATTGCTTCGACTGCCTCCATCTCTCCCATCGCAGTATTTCTACAACATACTTTGATCCATGTATTCCTGGTAAAGTCATACTCATCTGAACCTCTACACAATTATGTACCGTCAGCTTTCAATCACAACCGTAACAACGCTGCGGAAGACTTCCACCCAAGCACCTCTTCTTCCTCTTTCCACTGGACGATGTTTTGGAGACTCCGTGCCTAAGGTTGCTGCGAACAAGGAATTCAAGATGGACCAATACCCAGACGACAAGCACGCGACTAGTAAAGTCAAGCAGGGCGATACATACAACGTTCAAGAGTCTAATGCAAAGAAGGGTTTAGAGTGAGTTCCCAGTTTCTTGTTTGTCAATTTACAAAGACTAATACTAACTTGTTGCGAGGTCTAAAGACGTAAGTGGCAATGCTATGGAAGGTCGTGATTCCACTAGTAGCGTGATAAAGACGAAACAGGAGCATCCAGAAGCACCCGATCCAGTTATTGGCATGCAGGACGAGAGAGGTGCGAGAGGTGCTTAGATTCTTTATTTATACTATAACTATCTAGGAAAGTGTGTAGCGACATTAGATAGAACAAGTACAGCATACGCGCAATTAATCTTAAGTTCTTAACTTTACTTAAATAGCTACGCTATACCTATTATAAATCGAGCTTCTATTCTATTCTATTCTAATACTAATATCTTTATACTCTTAGGTCTTA